>JASIRB010003013.1:5265-80822 GCA_030323885.1 Branchipolynoe longqiensis | reverse complement strand
GCGTCGGCTCCTGTTATACCAGGGGAGGATGCACATGGGGTGTAATTTCTTTGTAGGAGGCCGGGTTCTTGCTGGCGCCCATTGCTTCTTATGAAATGTATTGCATTCCTGAATGTTGTATCTGCGGAGACTTTCTCAATTGTTATAAGTAACACCGCCCTTCTACTTTCATGCACTCTGCACCGCAGCGGGTCACCGAGCGTGACGGGTCCTGGGTGCGGTGGCGTGGCGTGTCCGCGGTGTAATACCGTCTGTGATCTACTGGCCAGACGACGCGGGCACAAGGAGGACGGGCTGAGGAAGCTCCAAGAGGAGCCGCTCCGCGTAGAAGGAGGAGCGCCCCGCTAACGGTTCTTCTGAGAGGGGGGGCGGCGGGGGGCGGACTGAGTAGTTCCTTGCTTCCTTCTGTTGAGGGGGTTCCACTTGTGGGGTATGAATTCTCTCCCAGCAAAAAACATTCTATACACCAACTACATAGAGGCTGGGAGAGGTTGTCTTTGTGCGACTCATTTAAAGACTCTTTCTTCACCTAGACTGATGACATGTTTGCCTTGCAGCTAGCTAGATTGATATCGCTATTTCGCTGCAGGCAGGTCTAGGAATTGCGCAAAAGGATACATACATAGCTTTGTAAGGCTTCTCTCCCTTTCAAGTTGGTTCTCATGTTGACTTCTATCATTTCTCGATTCTCATCGGTTTGCATTCTGCAACCGTTGAGACTCTAAGGGGGGCAGTGTAGTAGTCTGAACATGAGCTCTACTATCACGCGGTAGCAGCGGAGACTACGACGCCACTGGCGCAGTTCCACTACACTGCGCTAGGTGGCGGCACGGGTCACCACCGGTCAGACCCTAGCCGGGCTGACCTCTACTGCGTATGGTTGACCCACCCCCCCACCGTGAGAGAAAGGGTGAGTCGGAGGGCCGTGGGCCATTACAATATTGTTTGGTGAGCGTTGTGTTCTGTGGTAACACGTTTTTGGGGGCAGAGACGGGAGGTGGTCTGGAAAAGTAGGACTATTTTTTATACTACCCTGAAAATGTTGAAAACTTTTGATGACCCGTCAGAAAGAAAAAGTCGCAGATATACGACAAGCAGCTTCAGGCAATCCCGGCACTAGTTAACGGACATTCCTCCAGGGGGCGCCAGCGTCTGGGCGGCGTGCCGTGACTCAGCAGTTTCTTGGATGGTTGGGAGTTGGGAGTTTTACGTCCTGACAACATCTAAGGTCATATCAGGACATGTACCGACTTGTGACAGTGCGCACTCATGGCGACTTTATAGTGCCGCCCCAATGGGAGACCAGACCACTGGCACCATGACCTGATATCCCTATTAATGACCGAACGTGGTGGCTGATTCGATAAAGCGCAGGGTTCCAATGTGGAAGGTCGGGGGTTTGATTCCTGGTCAAGTCAAACCAATGACATAAAATTGATACTTGTCGCTACCTAGCGTCACCTATCCAACTTAGAATTGGTGCACTCACGTATGAAGTATCTGTTGCTGCATAGAAGGGTCTATTTAATAGGACCTGTTACTGCTGAAGCCTATTAATATTATATAGGGTATGAATATTGATCTGCATGCCAAAAAACGCTTTCCATGCTCACACTTCAAGATTAGCCATTATAATCAAAGTTACTTCAAACTAAAGTAAGCTAGATTATAACCAGCAGCCTAATATATGTATCTCAGAACATTCGAGAAACTCAAAATCATCGGACTATGTAGCTTTTATCAACGAGTGCAGCAACAGTATTTATGAAAGGACTTATTAGCCGTGATGTAGAAGTGGTGTAGAAGTGACATAGAAGTGATGTAGAAGTGACATAGAAGTCGTGTAGAAGTGATGTAGAAGTCGTGTAGAAGTCGTGTAGAAGTGATGTTGAAGTGATGTAGAAGTGGTGTAGAAGTGGTGTAGAAGTGACATAGAAGTGATGTAGTAGTGGTGTAGAAGTGATGTAGTAGTGATGTAGAAGTGGTGTAGAAGTGACAAGTGATGTAGATGTGATAAGTGACGTAGAAGTGATGTAGAAGTGATGTAAAAGTGATGTAGAAGTGGTGTAGAAGTGGTGTAGAAGTGATGTAGAAGTGACATAGAAGTGATGTAGAAGTGACATAGAAGTGATGTAGAAGTGACAGAAGTGATGTAGAAGAGACATAGAAGTGACGTAGAAGTGATGTAGAAGTGATGTAGAAGTGATGTAGTGTGCCTACCTGTCTGGTAACGCCCACCTCCGCCTGTTGGGGTTGGGGGGGGGGGGGAGTGCAGTGGTACAGAAGTACGCTAAATACGGCACTAGCCACGTCGTTGCCATGGCAACACCATGTTGACGTTACACTGCCCCACGTGGGTGCGAATGGGCGTGACGTCACACACGTGGTGACCACGTGGGGTGATACCCGGGTGTTTACACTGGGTTGTGTACCGCAAGGGATGCTGGGAAAGATGACAAGTTGTTGCCTAGGAATGAGCCTTCCTGCAAAGTACTCTAGCCCAACGTGACGGAATGGCCGGATAGATAGAGCGTCTGCTCCCATGTACGAGTTTGCGGGTTCAATACCTGGCCGAGTCAAGGCAACGACTTGTAGACTTTATAAGTGTCGCTACCGTGCCTGACCCGTCCTGATATGACCTTAGATGTTGCTAGGATGTAAAACCCCAACAAACAAACAAAACGAAACCTTGCCTGGCGCTTAACATTCAAAAGACTGGTTGTCCTCGGTGTAAGAGTATTGGTGTAATTATTCCATATAAACAATATCCCATTGAGGCAGCACTATAAAGCTGCCATCAGTGTATAGGCTAAGACAACCGCCGGCTGGATGTCAGGATACTGTTACTAAGTGATATATTGGGTTATCTTGGCGGAGGCGCAGAGTTGAGTGCACTAAAAACACTATAAAGCTGCCAGTAGTCTACCTGGTTGCTAGGATACAAACGATGTAACCAAGCATTGTGACTGACCTTGCCTGTAGCAGCGTGAGTGGACCTTGTTGGCATGTAGCACATTAACTGAACATGGGTGAATAGTTTCCCCTTGTATGTTTACTGACAGCGATTCTTCCTGTGAGACTGCCTTACCGTTAGTTGTACTCATTCTATTGACCTATTGGTTTCAGGGCTCAAACAATGAATACGCGGTATATGATTATAAAACATGCGACTAATCTATTCCAATGTCATACAACATGGGCCTGTTTTATACGGCTAAGTCTGTCATATTCATGGGTTGTAAAACTCTAAGAGCACTCTACTTTCTAACCAAGTGTTAAATATCTTCTCTGTTCACTTCCGCGCCTTTATACTCGCATAATGCGTTATACATCACATAAATAAGACTTAGAAGACTGCTTTATAACTCTTTGTTAAATCTCCTGTCAACGACCCATGGTACTGTTTAATATATCCTTTATATAAATGTATAAGACTTAAAATAAGTGTTTTCTGTCTACGTATTGAATCTCTTGTTTTCATATATTTGCATACATGAATTAAAAGCCAATGAGCACTCTGCAACCTATGTTTCCGTGTACTTATAATGCCCGGTACACACCTACCGTGTACGATCGTTTTTCCGCACCCACCTACCGTATACGATCTAAAACTGGCCAAAAATCGTGAGGTGTGCACTCCCCTAGCACACCTATCGATTGCGATTCGCGATTTTTAGGGCTAAAACGGTAGGTGTGCGCTAGTATTACGATTGCGATTCGAAAAATGAATCAGCCAGATTTCAGTTTTAAGCAGATCGGGAGTTTTAGTGCGCGAATCCTATACGCTATGTGTGTACCTGGCATTAGTTATAGTGCCAAGGACATTGTGTCTGGTTTCTAGCTGACTATTAAATATCTTAGGTACATATATTTTGGTTTGTAACTAAGTGTTTAAGATCTGAGGTACATGTATTTATAAGACTTATACCACTCTGGCTTCTACCGAAGTGTTAAAGATATTAGGTACATGTGTTAATAAAATGTAGAACACTTTTCTTTCTAACCAAGTGTTAATGATTTTGGAGACATCTAATTATGAAGCTAAGATTAGTAAGAACACCCCAGTTAAAGTAAAACATCTTGTAGACATGTATATATAAACCTAAGAACACTCCAGTGTCTAATCAAGTGTTAACAATCTTGTAGGTATGTATCTATAAACCTAAGAACAGTCAAATTTCTAACTAACCGCCAGCGCATTCTCGCTGTTCAGAAGCGTGCCCTGCGCAAACCACCCTGCCTTGCCTTACTGCTGAGAGATCTGCGCGACACCTGGTGTTTCCGATGGTAACCATGTTCTTCTTGTTTCCCTCACTGTGCAGCACTGGAGATTCCACAAGGTTTGTTGCCGGTACCGTCCTTGCTGTTGCGTGTGGTGATTGTCTGTGCTTTGTCACGTGATGTGTCATCCATGTCCACCATGCCCTGTCATGTGACTCCCCAAGCTTATGCACATGAAGCGTTCCTATGTTGACTGAGGAAATCAGGGGGGTGGGGTGGGGGGCGGGGTGGGGGTTCTATCTTCTATTCACTCTGAGCCTGTCAAAAGTCACTATTCCCATATACTGCTCACACCTTCGCACCAGCTTGCTGCCGCCGTGCATTGGCGTCAGAGTAGAGGAAGTTAAGAGTTTGCTAGTTTCAGTTCAGTTCAGTTTTATGCCTGGCTTTAACCAATCAGATGACGGCCGACTTAGCCCGGTAGTTCAGACGGGCACCGACTGCCTGTGTTTGTTTTGTTTTACCCTTCATAGTGTGTAGGGTGATTAACTATCAGCACAGTTGATGCCTGCTTCACTTGGCTAACCAGCCATGAAGTGTGGGCTATAGGTGTGGCAGTGCACCATTAGCCGAGAACATTTATTAAGCTCATATTACATAGACACGGTTTGGTGTACGATCTGTATAAATCTCTGGCCGACCTACACCAGTGATGGTCTGTTGGCTCATCCGGGTTGGTTAAGACCATGCAGAGCGCACAGCTAGAAGCACAAGTGTCACTTGAGCACACATTCTGGTATCGGTAAGATCAATACGAGGCTGAGGGCCGTGTCTAGACCTGCATCCACTGCATCACCAACAGGACACATGTGAACACTCTTCTCTGACTGAAGCATGACATGCGGCTATGCTGGACAGTGCCTTATAGTGGACAACCCGCAATTACATCCATATTAGAGCAGTCCAAATGTTCTGGGATTTGTGTGTGTGTTTACGCTAATACAGCCATTAATTGCTTTGACTGACAGCTGACAGGTTATATGGGGTGGACTGTACTCGCTAAGGTTAGCTGACAGGTTATATGGGGTGGACTGTATTCACAAGGTTTGATGCAAGCTTCAAGTGGATCTAAGTTAAACAGTAAGCTGAGCGAAACTTCTTGAAACTGCGTCTCACATTGAGGAAATCGCTGCACCTTACCGCTGCCTTTAAGTATTTACACAGAGAAGCTTTCAAGTGCCCCAGCAGCATCGGTTAATATTTTGCTCATCATCATCATGCTGTCGGTCGCGATGCGACAAAGACTGCTTTCATTACTTGACTGCCGCTCTCCAATTAGCTCTCTGCTGTGAGAGTTGCGTCCATGAGTCGGTCTTAATGTTTCTCAGCTTCAGGTTTCTCTTGATGGTATCCTTGAACCGGCGACGAGGGTGCCCTCTCTTTCTGTAGCCAGAAGACAGTTGAGAGTAGAGGATCTGCTTTGGTAGCCTGTCTGATGACATCCTCATGAGGTGTCCAGTCCACCGGAGATTCTTTTTGATCAGAAGATCTTCCATAGAGGCCAGCCCCGTCTGTTCGAGTTATATTTTGCTAATACATCCAATCTGGCTGTTAAATGCTGGGCTTTAACGAGGAAGACTGTGGCCGACCTAGGCCGACTGCCTTCTCAGTGCTGCCAGCCCAAGTCGGCATGCTGATGAACTCTAACCTTATTTCATCAAATACCGGGTGCTGTGTGTGTGTTACTTCCAAGGTACCAAAATGACTGTCCACCCAGAATTAGTCTACCCCCAGGCCACGTTCAGGTGTGGGTGAAGCACAGCACACCGCACTGCACACTGCTACACATGCACACAGGGAGTGGTGTTTTATGTGCAATAGTTGTTAGCAGAATTTCACTGCAACCCAAATTAAAAACAAGCTTCAACAAGGAACTTGATTGGGTTTCTTCATCAGGCGGTATGTGGTTATAGGTCTAAAGTGTCTTTGAAGTACAGTGAAGGCTGGAGCTGGGAGCGACAACCACCCCACTTCCAGTGTGTAAGCACGCCGGGTCCCAGCTTCAGTCCTTCCACTGGGACCAGCAGACAGTACCTCTGAATACGCGTCTTGTAGGTTGCCTTCACATTGTCTGCCGCATAAACTGCTTTGGTTCTCGTTGTTATTGCTGTTCATGATGGTGTCTGTGCAGATTGAACTCATTATGGCGGTATATGTGCAGATTGACCTCATTATGGCAGTGTATGTGCAATCTGACCTCATTATGGCAGTGTGTAGTTTGACCTCATATGCAGTGTATGTGTAGTTTGACCTCATTATGGCAATGTATATGCCAGTTGACCTCATTATGGCAATGTATGTGCAATCTGACCTCATTATGGCAGTGTATATATATGCAAGCTGACCTCATTATTGCAGTGTGTAGTTTGACTTCATTACGCAGTGTGTGTGCCATTTGACCTAATTATTGCAGTGTATTGTAGTTTGACTTCATTAACAGTGTCTGTGCAGTTTGACCTCATTACGATGTGTCTGTGCAGTTTGACCTCATTATGACAGTGTATGTGTAGTTTGACCTCATTATGGCAGTGTATGTGTAGTTTGACCTCATTATGACAGTGTGTGTGCAGTTTGACCTCATTATGACAGTGTATGTGTAGTTTGACCTCATTATGACAGTGTGTGTGTAGTTTGACCTCATTATGGCAGTGTATGTGTAGTTTGACCTCATTATGACAGTGTATGTGTAGTTTGACCTCATTATGACAGTGTATGTGCAGTTTGACCTCATTATGACAGTGTATGTGCAGTTTGACCTCATTATGACAGTGTATGCGTAGTTTGACCTCATTATGACAGTGTATGCGTAGTTTGACCTCATTATGACAGTGTATGTGTAGTTTGACCTCATTATGACAGTGTATGCGTAGTTTGACCTCATTATGACAGTGTATGTGTAGTTTGACCTCATTATGACAGTGTATGTGTAGTTTGACCTCATTATGACAGTGTATGCGTAGTTTGACCTCATTATGACAGTGTATGCGTAGTTTGACCTCATTATGACAGTGTATGTGTAGTTTGACCTCATTATGACAGTGTATGCGTAGTTTGTGTGGTGTTATGTGTATGGAGTTTGACCTCATTATGACAGTTATCGTAGTTTGACCTCATTATGACAGTGTATGCGTAGTTTGACCTCATTATGACAGTGTATGCGTAGTTTGACCTCATTATGACAGTGTATGTGTAGTTTGACCTCATTATGACAGTGTATGTGTAGTTTGACCTCATTATGACAGTGTATGTGTAGTTTGACCTCATTATGACAGTGTATGTGCGAGTTGATGTCTTTCAGTGCTGCTTACAGACTGAGAATCTCACGTTGTTCTTGGTGCAAAGAAAGCCGCCTCAACCTTCTTTGTTTTCACCGCATTGTTTGTTGTGTTCAGTAACTGTGGCTCAGTGTGGTATTTCCTAGTTACACACCCAGCAGTAGCAGGTCCTCATGATGTTTAAAACCAGGTCACGTGATTCTACCGTGTAGTCCTTAAATGAATATTCGATGTATCCATATCCCAGAAACATCAACCACCTTGCACTTGGAATGGGTTGTTTTATTTAACTTTATTTACCTGTTTTATTCTCCCAGTTGGTAAGACCGATTTATCAAACACCTCCCCATTCTTCAGGCATTTAAAAATGTCACTGAGACCCCCTGTAAATACAGTAACACTTTCTGGAATTCTTAGTCTGTTGTCCACATTCAGCAGTTGTAACCGCATGCATCGCTTAATTTGAAATAGAAACGTACAAATGAGCTATCATCACGATACCTTAGCGAAAAACCTAAATAGAGTCATCAACCATGGTAACATTTCATTGCATAATTAAAAGATAATGTAAAATAAGAGGAAGGTTGACTATGCACAAACTAAGGGGAACTTAGTTAACATGGAATCGCCATTAGACATGCTTTCAGATAACAGAAATAAAGGATGGAAGTTAAGAATGATTTTGCACTTTTTCTAAAAGCGATGGTTAAATGGAAATGAACAGAATACAAGTTAAACACTTCTTGTTGTGAATATGACCTTTTCTGCCGACACGGCATAAAACAACCACCATTAAATCAATCAATGAAAGCTTTCAAGTTGGGCTGCACACACTCTGGAACTAAGTGATACATGAACAGTGCAGCCATTCCCCAAGTAGACCACACTGCTTGCCGCAACCTGATCTCTGCACACATCCTGCAGTAGCCGCATTGTTCTGCCATCGTACTTCTTCAAGACATCCATAAATTACGCTATTCATCTCCATGTTCGCTTGTTCCTGCAGGTTCACCGCAATGTCACAGACTTATTCGAGGACCTGCGCGATGGCCACAGCCTCGTGTCACTGTTGGAGGTGCTCTCCCAAGACCAACTGGTGAGTCGCGATAGTCAGAACACTGCATTGTTGATGGGTTCAATAGAATTAATTATGCAGCTAAACAAACCAGCCAAAACATTCGCTTTGAAATTAAACAGGGTTATTAAAGTCCTCAGTGGCATAAGTGAGATAACGCCACTGCTTCTCTATAAAACCAACACCTTGGCAACCGTAGACTATATTGAGGTATAAACATACCTACAGTACAATAATGAGAGAAAGGTAACGGGTTGAGTAGTTTAATCTCTGGCAAGGGATTAGAGATCCTTGCCCTAAAGAAAATTGTTTTAATCCTCCGGTGCTGGTCAACATCTGGAGTAGGCCAGGTTGGACAAAGATGGCACCACAGGTGCAGTGTTGGGTCTTATGGAGTATAGCAATACAATAATAATTGCCTTCCATATCTTTATACTGGCATAATTTCTTATACATCACCTAAACAAACTAAGAAAGCTGCAAGAATCTGAAATATTCTAGTAATGTCTAGTACCACGCTAGGTAGCAATTTTGTATGTCATTGGTTTGACTCGACCAGGGTTCAAACTCCAGACCTTTGGCACTTGAAGCCTGTGCTCTACTTATTCGCCCACCGCCTGCGTAGTCTAATGCCGCTGCTTTCCATTGCAGCCTCGGGAGAGAGGCCAGATGCGCTTCCACAAGCTGCAGAATGTCCAGATAGCGTTAGACTTCCTCAAGTACAAAGGGGTAAGTGAGTCCAGCCACTTGTCTGATATGTGCATAAATGGTCCTGGTAATGAACACATTGTTGCCTGATGTGAAATGACAGGCACGAGTGATGCTTGGGTGAGTATTGACCGAGATAAAGATGAGGTTGATCCAGATTCGAAAGCCTCATCGGACGTCATTATGTCGAGGTGTTAAAGTGTTTATTAAATGGGTTTAGATTTCAAACCTTACCCGTTTGAGGAACATAAGCTGTAATGGGAATGTATTTAAACACATAACCTGTTGTATTTAAGCACATAACCAGGTTTTAAACCCATAACCAGCTATATTTAAACATTTAACTACCCGTATTCAAACACATAAACACACCTGTATTTAAGCACATAACCAGGTGTTTTCAAACACATAGCCAACTCTATTCAAACACACAACCTGCTGTATTCAAACATATCCAACTGTATTCAAACACACAACCAGCTGTATTCAAACATATCCAACTGTATTCAAACACATAACCAGCTGTATTCAAACATATCCAACTGTATTCAAACACACAACCAGCTGTATTCAAACATATCCAACTGTATTCAAACACAACCAGCTGTATTCAAACATATCCAACTGTATTCAAACACAACCAGCTGTATTCAAACACTCAACCAGCTGTATTCAAACATATCCAAATGTATTCAAACACAACCAGCTGTATTCAAACACTCAACCAGCTGTATTCAAACATATCCAACTGTATTCAAACACACAACCAGCTGTTTTCAAACATATCCAACTGTATTCAAACACACAACCAGCTGTATTCAAACATATCCAACTGTATTCAAACATACCCAACTGTATTCAAACACACAACCAGTAGTTTTCAAACATATCCAACTGTATTCAAACACACAACCAGCTGTATTCAAACATATCCAACTGTATTCAAACACATAACCCAGGGGTTTAAGGTTAGTGGTTTGATTGACAGCTTATCAACCTCCAAGACGCCACCAAACCACGCCCCCTTCCTGGCTGCCCAGTCAGTGAAGTGTTTTCACCATGTAGTGCTGCCACCTGGTGGAGGTTGCACGAACTACTGTCCGCGGTGACAGCGTGAACGGCCATTTTAGTTGTCACGTAACAGTCACGGCTGTAATGACGGTCATCTCTGTCCTTATAGGGAAGGGTATACAGCGACGAAAGGATGAGACCCAACCAGCTCGGACATTCCCACTGGGTCGACTTAAGCCCTTCATTGAGTATATATTTTCACAGTAATTTTCCCATTCTTTTTCTTAGATCCTCTGGCAACGTATGCCACACGGAAAGCACAATCGACTTGAATCTAGACACCGGGACATGTAATAAGATCTGAGAGGAAGATCTGAGAGGAAGATCTGAGAGTTTGAGATGATGCTTTGAGGGGCAGGAGATTGCACAGATATCCGGGTGCTTTTGTGTTGATATCTTTAAAGGCAATTAGTAAATTCAATACGCTCTTTTACTGGCAGCCAATGCAATGTCTCAAGAACTGGTCTGAAATGATCATATTTTCGGGTATTTATTTCTATGTGAGCAGCACTGTTCTGAAGTCGCTGAAGGTGATTGATGTAATGTTCAGATATGCCATACAATATGGTTGGTTGGTTCTTGGAATGTTACGTCCTGGCAACATCTAAGGTCATAACAGGACAGGTACCGACTTGTGACAGTGCGCACTCATGGCAACTTTATGGTGCTGCCCCACTGGAGACCAGGCCACCAGCAGCATAACCCGATATCCCACACAGTCACATTATCCTGACACTCAGCTAACCAGTCCTTGTCCTATCCTATTAATGTCGAGCGTCAAGCTAGGAAGCGACAAGTATCAATGTTATAAGTCATTGGTTTGACTCAACCGGAAATTGAACTCCCGATCTCCCACACGGGAGGCGTGCGCTCTACCGGCTCGGTCACCGCGTCCGGTCCATTCACTATAGAGTTAACATTAATGAATCAATGCACTATACAATGTACAATGAAGGCTTGCCATGTAGGGCTCGCCTACACTGGCACACTCCGCCTTAGCGACACTGGAACTCCAAGTGAATACAAACCTGACAACGAGGTGCAGTTTGTTCACAACAGGAACATAGAAGTGGATGGTGTCAAACACTACGGACAGCGGACCTTAACTTTACACGAATCGGCAATAAAACCGACACTTGTCTTTGTGTGATACAGGCCAAGGAGGTGAAGCAGGTGAAGGAGACATGCAGAGTGTAATGGCCCTGTCACACTATGACGTAACGACGTCAACGTAGGGAGAACGTGAAGAACGTTGAACTTCTCGGCGTAGTATGCAAATTTGGCCACAAGTTGAATGTGGATGCAGCGTAGTGGACGAGAGCGTAACGTCGGTAAAGCGTACTGATAACGTTATTCAACGAGAGAGGACAACGTCATTACGCTCACGGAACGTTATGAACGTTATTCCATCGCCAGAAGAACGTTACGTGACATTACAGACGTCATGAGACTTTGAACGTACGTTGAATGCACGTTCTCCTGACATTCTCCTGACGTTCTCCTGACGTTCCCATTACGCCACGTGGGCATTTGCACTCGGTTTAATGTGGGTCAACGTAGTGGAACGTAGTTGAACGTAGTGAGCAGCATTGGAATAACGTCCGTTTAACGTCATTGACGTTCACTGAACATGAACAGAACGTACGGCGAACGTAAACCCTTACGTTCGAGCTATGTCGAAAGTTTTGAACATGTCCAAAACCTTGATGTAACTCGACGTAATGTGCGTAGCTCGACGTCATTCTGACGTCATCATAACGTACCCCAACGTACGTCAACGTAATGATGAAAAATGACCACGTTAGGCTCACGTTGGCTCGTTACGTCGTAGTGTGACAGGGGTATTAGCTTGACGCGGTTAGTTAAGTAGTTAGTTAGTTAGTTACTTAGTTAGTTAGTTACTTAGTTAGTTACTTAGTTACTTAGTTAGTTACATAGTTAGTCAGTTAGTTAGTTAAGTAGTTACTTAGTTAGTTACATAGTTAGTTACTTAGTAAGTTAGGCAGTTACCAGACGGGATGGCCGAATGAGTTAGAGCGTCCGTCTCCCGTGTTGGTAGATCGTGGGATCATAGTGTAGAATGTTCGGATCTGTGGCTGTGCACGGAGGCTATGCGGAAAACAATACAGACAAAGAGAAAGTTAGAGAGTAAAGTGTAAGAGAAGAGAGTTCAGCCCTCTGGTTTATTCTTTATATAGTACATGTGTAAAGTCTACGGCTCGAATCTGTGGTTGCGTAGGCAGGCTATAATGAAATCAACACAGACAAAGAGAAAGGAAGAGTATAAAGTGTGAAAGAAGAGAGAGAGAGTCAATCCCTCTGGTTTATTATTTATATGGTTACATGGATTCAGTGTAGAGTATCACCCCACCCTATTCCCCCAATGGGAAACAAGCATTCTTAGCTCTACCAATAGGGATCCAGCAATCCTGGTCCCCATGGTTACCAGTGATCTGCCCACCACCACCAAGCTGTGTGGCTCCCCTGGCCACCACCTGCCTTGAGCATGCGTGTGGCGATCCTAGCTAGCAGAGGGGGGAGGGGGTAGGCTCTGAGTGCCCCTGATACACGGCCCTGCCAGCACCACTATGTCTATTTACATCTCAATCAGGCAGCACCAGCACCTACATATACACATACATGCACCTGGTCACGTATACCCGATCAGTAATAGAACATTTAGAACATTTGCATTCCCCCACCAATGCAGTAAATCGGAATATTTTATACATGGATTCTTGGTATAGGATCATGCCATTCACTTCAACCAATAGGGACGCAGCATTCCCAGTTCCTCCAATAGGAACTCAGCGTTTCTGGTTACCATGACCACCAGTAGTCTGCCCACCACCAGAGCTGGTTGACCTGTGGCCACCACCAACCTTGACCCCTGTGTGCATTGACCCCTACCTCAGCAGAGAGCCAGGCCCTGAGTGCACTCACCCAGACCTGCCAATCATCCCTATGACTATAATTACCTGCCCTCAAGCATGGGCCCAGCCACTTATGAGCCTCTCTCAAAAGGTGATATGTGTCCGGTGTAACGCTTGACACAAAACAGCACATAAAGAGTTACACTGAAAACACAAGGACATTTGCTTCAAATCAATGTGTATTCTATTGGGATTATTAAACACCATGTAAAAAAACAAATCAGTTTATCCTGAGCAAATGTGTATGTTGATCATTACAATGGACAAAGAAAGGTTTGTCCCATATTACTTATCACCTTTTGAGACAGGCTCATACACACAACATACATGTACACACACTCTTGGCCGGCCACCCACACAGAATAATAATAGAGGATTTCCATTTCCCCCCTCTGCTTATTATCGGAATATTTTACAGTAGGTTCGAACCCTGGTCGAATCAAACCAATGACTTAAAAATGTATACTTGTCACCTCCTAGCCAGGCACTAGGCATTGTTAGGATAGGGAAAGGACTGGTTGGCTCAGTTTCAGGATAATGTGACTAAGTGGGATATCAGGTCATGGTGCTGGCAGCCTGGTCTCCCAGTGGGGCAGCACTATAAAGTCGCCATGAGTGTGCACTGTCACAAGTCGGTACCCGTCCTAGTTTATCGCATTACCTCACCACATTAGACAACTTGGTTGCTGGGTTACCTTGCTGCATTAGATAGTTGTTGGTTTACATGGTCACCTTGCTGCATTAGATAGTTGTTAGTTTGCATGGTCACCTTGCTGCACTAGATAGTTATTAGTTTACCAGGTTACATTATGCCAGTAGATAGTTGTTAGTTCACCGCGATTGCATTAGATAGGTGTTAGTTCATCACGTTACCTAACTGCATTAGATAGTTGTTAGTTCATCGTGCCACCTGACCGCATTAGATAGTTGTTAGTTCATCATGTTACCTTACTGCATTAGATAGTTGTTAGTTCATCGCATTACCTGACTGTGTTAGATAGTTGTTAGTTCATCATGGTACCTGACTGCATTAGATAGTTGTTAGTTTATCGCGTTACCTTACTGCATTATATATGTGTTAGTTCATCACGGTGCCTTACTGCATTAGATAGTTGTTAGTTCATCGCGTTACCTTACTGCATTAGATAGGTGTTAGTTCATCACGTTACCTTACAGCATTAGATAGTTGTTAGTTCATCATGCTCACCTTACTGCATTAGATAGTTGTTAGTTCATCATGATCACCTTGCTGCATGAGATAGTTGTTAGTTCATCATGCTCACCTTGCTGCATTAGATAGTTGTTACTTCATCACGTTACCCTACTGCATTAGATAGTTGTTAGTTCATCATGGTACCTTACTGATTTAGATAGTTGTTAGTTCATCGCGTTACCTTACTGCATTAGATAGTTGTTAGTTCATCGTGGTACCTTACTGCATTAGATAGTTGTTAGTTCATCGCGTTACCTTACTGCATTAGATAGTTGTTAGTTCATTGTGGTACCTTACTGCATTAGATAGTTGTTAGTTCATCATGGTACCTTACTGCATCAGATAGTTGTTAGTTCATTGTGGTACCTTACTGCATTAGATAGTTGTTAGTTCATCACGGTATCTTACTGCATTAGATAGTTGTTAGTTCATTGTGGTACCTTACTGCATTAGATAGTTGTTAGTTCATTGCGTTACCTTACTGCATGTTAGTTCACCACATTACCTTTCCGCATTAGATAGTTGTTAGTTCATTGTGGTGCCTTACTGCATTAGATAGTTGTTAGTTCATCGCAGTACCTTACTGCATTTGACAACTGTTGGTTTACCAGGTCAGCTTACTGGGCAACACATCCACACACATACACCCTTGAAATACTAAAGGGGCTGTCACATTACGACACATTGCGCCAATGTACGCAGACGTATGTGATTTTTGGTCATTATGCCGTAGGCATGCATTAGGCACTTGTTGACGTTCGTTGAGATACGCCGTCGCGCATCAGGGGATCGGCAAAGTCTTGTGCATGCACAAAACTTTCGACGTATGACAACGTTCGACAACATGTGGATTTTACGTCGGCTGTCCGTTATGTATTCGTCGATGTACATTAGATATACATTATTCACTATGTTGACCTACGTTAAAGGCAGTGGGAATGTACAGTTTGCGTACTGACAATGTATGGATAACGTACGTCTAATGTACGTTTCGTGTTTCTTCAGCATGTTTTGGTGTATGTAACATATGAGGCATAGTTCTGGCGATCGAATAACATATATAGCATTCATCGTCATTCTGTGAACGTACCATGAGCGTAATTCAAGCGTTTTTCGCCCAGAGGCACGTTAGCCATTTGTTTGTCATACATTGACCATACGCTATGTATACGGTATATATACGTCCAACTTTGCCCCCCACACTGAAAAGTTTGACACTTCTCGACGTAAAAAAAGTGATTTTACACGTTGGCCGCGCACTTGCGAAATGCGTCATAATGTGACAGGGCCTTTATGTGGGTGGCTACCGAAACTAAAGATAACATTAAGGGTCAAGCAGGACTCACTTTGAGCCTACTCAACTATCACTGCCAATAAAAAGGAGGCAGACAAACAACTATCACATGCAAACAGCGCAGAAGAGCTAATAAAGGAAGGTTGAAAAAAGCACAACCTTCAGGCAGGGGATGGGTTCCACTCCCACTTCAAGTACAGTCGCACCCGACTTCAGCGACCCCCGTGCTCGGCGAACCACTGTCATTTGTGGACAGTTTGTCAATGTGTCTTTGTTTCATTTGACTGTACTTCCCTCCGATGGGAGGACACCTGCTATATCCGGACAACATTGGTCTGGATGCATAGTTGTCCGTTAAAGACGGGTACTAGTGTAGTTTCAGGTGACCCCCCCCCCCCCCCCGATACATACACGCACCAATGCCGAAAGTGAAACCAACTATAAAACACCACGTCTGCCACATCCAGCAAACACTGTGTCTGTTTGTGTCTGTTCACAAGCAACTGCGTAGATCCCTCTCTCGCCCCCTCTCCCACCCCCTCTCTCACCCCTCCCCCTCTCCTCCTCTCATTCCTCCACCCTCCCCCTCTCTCACCCCCCTCTCCCCTCTCTCATTCCGCCCCCTCTTATTCATTCATCCACCCCTCTCCCACCGCCCCGCTCCCTCCCCCTCCTTTTGCCCTCCCTTCTCCTACCACTCTCCCCTCTCCCACTCCTTCTCTTCCCTCCCCTCTCACCTTCCTCCCCCCGCCCTTCCCCTCACTTCTCCTCCTCTCACTTCTCCTCCCTCTCACTCTCTCTCAATCTCTCACCTCTCACTCTCTCACCCCTCTCACCCCTCCCCTTCCCACAGCTCCCACGCTCTCCCCCCTAACCCCTCACCCACTGCCCCCGCTCTCACCCCCCCCCCCTCTCAACCCGTTTTAATTTATTATTTGTGAACTATTTCCTTTGCAAAAACTAGCACTAATGGCGGCGGTTTGCTGGTCGGGGCGGGCTACAGTAGTTCTCTCGTTTTACACCAGGTGTCAGTGCTAGAGACAGACATGGCCTGCCCGACCCGCCTGTACACTCGTGGTGCTGTATATACATACACGTGGTGCTGTATTATACGTGTGGTGCTGTGTACACGTGGTGCTGTACACATGTGGTGCTGTGTACTCGTGGTGCTGTATTATACACGTGGTGCTGTATATACATACATGTGGTGCTGTGTACATGTGATGCTGTATTATACACATGGTGTTGTATTATACATGTGGTGCTGTATATACATACATGTGGTGCTGTATTATACATGTGGTGCTGTATAGATGTGGTGCTGTACACAGGTGGTGCTGTGTACATGTGGTGCTGTATTATACACATGGTGTTGTGCACATGGTGCTGTACACATGTGGTGCTGTATTATACACATGGTGCTGTATTGTACATGTGGTGCTGTATTATACACATGGTGCTGTATTATACATGTGGTGCTGTATTATACATGTGGTGCTGTATAGATGTGATGTATACATGTGGTGCTGTATTATACATGTGGTGCTGTATTATACATGTGGTACTGTATTACACACATGGTGCTGTATTATACACATGGTGCTCTATTATACCCGTGGTGCTGTATTATACACGTGGTGATGTGTACACATGGTGCTGTATTATACACGTGGTGCTGTATTATACCCGTGGTGCTGTATTATACATGTGGTGCTGTATTATACACATGGTGATGTATTATACACATGGTGCTGTATTATACCCATGGTGCTGTATTATACACGTGGTGCTGTATTACACATGTGGTGCTGTATTATACATGTGGTGCTGTATTATACCCGTGGTGCTGTATTATACATGTGGTGCTGTATTATACATGTGGTGCTGTATTATACATGTGGTGCTGTATTATACACATGGTGCTGTATTATACACATGGTGCTGTATTATACACATGATGCTGTATTATACACGTGGTGCTGTATTATACATGTGGTGCTGTGTACACATGGTGCTGTATTATACACGTGGTGCTGTATTATACACGTGGTGCGGTATTATACCCGTGGTGCTGCATTATACACATGGTGCTGTATTATACACGTGGTGCTGTATTATACACGTGGTGCTGTATTATACACGTGGTGCTGTATTATACACATGGTGCTGTATTATACACGTGGTGCTGTATTATACATGTGGTGCTGTATTATACACATGGTGCTGTATTATACATGTGGTGCTGTATTATACACATGGTGCTGTATTATACATGTGGTGCTGTATTATACACGTGGTGCTGTATTATACACATGGTGCTGTATTATACATGTGGTGCTGTATTATACACATGGTGCTGTATTATACACATGGTGCTGTATTATACACATGGTGCTGTATTACACATGTGGTGCTGTATTATACAGGTGGTGCTGTATTATACACATGGTGCTGTATTATACCTGTGGTGCTGTATTATACATGTGGTGCTGTATTACACATGTGGTGCTGCATTATACACATGGTGCTGTATTATACACGTGGTGCTGTATTTTACACGTGGTGTGTACACGTGGTGCTGTATTATATACGTGGTGCTGTGTACATGTGGTGCTGTATTATACACATGGTGCTGAATTATACACGTGGTCCTCTATTATACACGTGGTGCTGTATTACACACGTGGTGCTGTATTATACCTATGGTGCTGTATTATACCTATGGTGCTGTATTATACACGTGGTGCTGTATTATACACGTGGTGCTGTATTATACCCGTGGTCCTGTATTATACATGTGGTGCTGTATTATACACGTGGTGCTGTATTATACCCGTGGTCCTGTATTATACATGTGGTGCTGTATTATACCCGTGGTGCTGTGTTATACACGTGGTGCTGTATTATACAGGTGTTGTATTATACCCGTGGTGCTGTATTATACCCGTGGTCCTGTATTATACACGTGGTGCTGTATTATACACGTGGTGCTGTATTATACACGTGGTGCTGTGGCTGTTAACCTCTGGTTCCATGTACAGGCGTGAATACAGGCTGACACACGCATTAGCCAAACACCAGCCAAGTGTGACCCTCCGCAGTAAGGGCTCATCGAAAGTTGGCAACGTGTTCGCCATCATACAAAGACTACTACTTTACCAGCCCATCCCTCCCTCCGTAAAGTAGTGCACGACAACACTTTGTTACAGTACCCGAGAGTGGTTTATGTTATATCAACGTTTTATTAAACCATCTTAGTCATGCACCAATAACGCACACTCCCCCCCCCCCCCCTGCTCTCCCCGTGTTGTATGCTTAGACGACCATGAAAATATTAACAATTTTGGATGATTTCCAGATGCACTGGGTCTAAACTAGAACAGTCAAGTGTGAACACCGACCAATGCTCGCCACATTGATTGTATAGCCTGTGTCACTTAAGGCCCTGTCACATTACGACGCATCTCGCAAGCGCGCCGCCAATGCGTAAAATCACATTTTTACGTTGAGATGCGCACGTCAGCGCCACATAGTGGACCTAAGCGTAGCATCGGTCCGACGTAGTGGTAACACATCTCGACGTACGAGAAAAAAAACAAATGTTTGGCACAACGTTTGGCACAATGTGTGGCTAATGTGCCTCTCATGCGTGCGGCGTTTACCTACCGTCGGCATAGCACGCTCCCAAATTTCTACTAGTGACCGTTAAACGTGTTGCATAACGTATGAGAGCGTAGTGCCAGCGCATGAGCGACGCATGTACAACGACAGTCCAGTGCATTTCGGCATTGCACCAGCGTGCACCGAGCCCACGCGACGTTGGCGTAATGCATGAGTAACGCATGCCAACGTGTGGGGGGCACCCGACCCACCCACACCTTGGGTATAAATAAGGCTGCAGTCTGGCTTTCTCCTCACAACACCTCCAGCATGCCAGGGAAGAAGACCTCATCAGCACCCAGCCAGTTTGCCCAGGGACGCGGCAAAGGGAAAGGCAGGAAGAGGATGACGGGGGAGATATCACCATCTCCACCAAGCAGTGCTGAACCAGTCCATCAGTACTCCGACACCCGTGGACAATTTGCTGAATCTGTCCGGGCTGTCGGGGATTTCCAATGTTTCCAACTTGAACATTGAGGCGCAGGAGCTGTTTGCTCCTGCGGGGAACTTGGACACCCCCCTCCCCCAACCAAAGGCCCGGAGGCTAAGTGACTGTAATGTTGATGCTGTGTATATGTATATATTTATTGTTTGTAGTATGTAAATATTGTAGCCATGTATATATGTATATTTGTTATAATGTAATTATTATGTGCCTCTATACAATATTTATCAAACGTTTGTGTAAATAAAACTATGTATTTTGGTCTCTGAGTCTATTTCTTTGTATACATTATTTATCGTTATTATACAAATCCCCCAAATGCAATGTGGTAAAAATAAATTAAATGAAACTTATAATAATTTAGGCCTTTGCCCAGTTAGCTGACTTTACATAAACTAATCTGACATGTAACTAAATAAGAACCCTGCGCTCCCCCCGCCCCTTAAAATAAGTGACATGTAAATGTGTTAGTGTATATAATTGGGCCCAGAAAAAGAAAACTGACATCTAAATTTGTCAGTGCATATATAATTGTGCCCCGACAAAACATATTGTCCTGCTATTCAACTGAACTGGCTGGGCAGTTGGTCCAGTCCTTGAGGAGATTCTGCTGCTCCTTTCCTGACCTGGAGCCTGTGTTCATGCCAGGTACTTGAGTGCTAGGTCTGGCAGGTTTCGGCCCTCTCTCCATGCTCCGGGGATGACATTGTGGTTGCCATTCTCTTCACGGTCTAGCTGCTGATTCTGGAGCATGGGATATCGCATCATCATGATGTTGTGTAGGATCATGCATGTGGTGCCGATCATCGTCACAGTGGAATCGGTTTGCCAGGATGCCAAACGCATTCTCCACAACTCTCCTAGCTCGGGAAATCCTGTAGTTGAAGGTGCGTTCCTCATGCATCATACCCTTCCGGCTGTACAGCTTCATCATTGTTGGGCGTAGAGCGATGGCATCCTCACCGATCAGGAAGTAGGGTATATCGTCCTGGCCATTCACGGGAGACTGAAGGTACCATCTTTGATGACCGCCTTCAGCTCAGAGTCATTGAAAACCTGCACATCTGATGCCGAACCCGTTCCACCAACATCCGCCCAGATGAACTTGTAGTCTGCATCGATGAGGGCCAAGAGAACTATGGAGTAGAATCCCTTATAGTTGTAGTAGTAGAGGGATCCACTCTTTGGGGGACACCGGCAGGCAATATGCTTCCCATCTAGTGCTCTGCATGTGTGGGGGAAGTTCCACCACCCCATGAACTTTTCCGAGATGGCATGCCATCCATCAGGAGTCTTGTGGCAGGTCATCATCTCGTCAATGTATTCGGCAATGACTGCTTTACACACCTCTCACGATGATTGATTGCTTGTTGTGGGGGACCCTCCACCCAAACTTCATGGAGGCATACTTGCTCCCAGAGGCTAGGTGACGCAGAGTGAGGGCAAGCTTCAGGCCATGCTTTATATACTCCAAGCTAAAATGCTCACAATACGTTCGCAAAACGCTCACGACTCATTCCCAGAATGCCGGCCAACATTAAGCGAGCACCAGACGTGTGCCCTATACATCAAATACGTCGAGACACGTTGGAGAAATGGCAACCGCTCGTCGGCCATACATTATGCATACGTTAGAACAACGTCGTCATAGGTTGGCGTTACATTGGCATTATGTTGCCAACGCGCGGACTGAACGCTCTCCATCAGAGGAACGAAAGTCAATGTAGGACAACATAGGAACAACGTTCCTCCAATGCGCATCTAATGTATCTCGACGTACGCCTAATGTAGGCGTAACATAAGCACCCATGCGTTGTCGTATGTCAACAGTTTTGTGCATGCACAAAACTTCATTGACCCCCTGACGCGCGCCGCTGTATGTCGACGACTGTCGACGTACATTGACGTATACCAACACGTGCCTAATGCACGCGTAACGCATAACGACGTATCCCGACATAGCAGCAAAAAATCACATATGTCGCCTTATGTTTGCGCGATGCGTCATGATGTGACAGCCCCATTAGATGGCACAAAGCAAGTGTCGCCCATATATGTTTGTATCTATTTATTATCGCTCGTCCATCTTTCGGAGGGATCTCAGAGTCGATTTGTATGTTTGAATACCGATGTAACAATGAGATTTTCATTCATCTGAACACAATTAAAAGAAGGCTTGACAAATAATTATACAAAATCCACGCCGAATTGAACAGAGACTGTCAGATGGTATATTTGTCCTTATTATCTATCAGTATAACGCACTGCCTTGTGGTACAGGTTGATTGATTGGTGGTTGCTTTATGCCGTGTCGGCACCATAGGCCAAATTCACGGCCAGTGTGATACAGGTTCTTGATAGAACCAAAGGCTAAGGGAGCAAACCCTAACAGAAAACCATGCTTCCGTGGCAGCATTAAGGGCGGTGATGAATGGAACTCCCAACATCTCCCGGCCAGTCACTGCAGGGACAAATAGTTTGTGCCTGTCTTGACATGTTCTTGCCGGTGTGAGACATCTATTTGCTCCCCAAGAGAGTGTTGCTAGTAACTTGCAAAAGCCAGCAGCACTTCAACAAGCAGCTTTTATGAAATGCACAACCACACAAAATAGCGGTGGTTAAGAAATAAAAGCAGTCTTTGTCGCATTGCGACTGACAGCATGATGATGATGATGATGATGATGATGATGATCACTCTCCAGACACATCTTTAGTTATATTAGCAGGGAAATTGGGCAACAATCTACTACATGGGTTCATGAATATTCATTCTGTCGTAGCCTAACTGGACACCATGACCAAATTGAGAAGAGCGCTGGCTTCCCATGCAGAAGGTTGGGGGTTTGAATCCCGGCGAAGACAAACCAATGACTTACAAAATTGATACCTGTTGCTGATCAGACGTGGTAACCAAATTGGTAAAAGGGCAGGCTTTTGGTGTGAAAGGTTGGGAGTTCGAATCCTCGACGTGTCACAGCAATGAGTTATAAAATTGATACTCGTCGATACCTAGCCTGGCATTTGACATTAATAGGATATGGCAAGGACTGGTTAGTTATTATCAGGATAATGTGACTGAGTGTGATATTGGATCAGGGTGCCCGCGGGCTGGTCTCCCAGTGGGACAGCACTATTAAGCCACCATGAGTGTGCACTGTCACAAGTCGGTACCAGTCCGGATATGACCTTAGATGTTGTAATATGTAAAACCCCAATAAACAAACAGACATTAACTTACAGATTAACTTACAGATCCTCTTCTGGCTGATCTAGGCCCTATTGAGCCTCTAATTTTGGCCTCTAATGCCAGCTCATTATGCCAAAAAAGAACTAGTTTGTTTGCATACATATGGAGGTCAACCGTGCCCTGAAGTCATATAATTGTGGGTGTCCTCTCCAATGTCTATCCAGCCTTCTCTCAGATGCTTCTCCCGTTGGTGCTTCAACCACTTGGTGTGGGAGACTGTTCAATGGTAGCCAGATGTTGATATTTGTATAAATATAAACTACATTGCCATGGAAACTGTGGTGTAATGCTCCTGGAAGCCCAACCTTTACCTTCTGGGTTGGAACACAAAGCGCTTCACTCTGCGCCTTCGTGCAGGGAAGGGCTGTGTGGGTTTATGTAGGTCACACGGTGCAAGTAAATGGCTTCTATTTGACTCATTATAATGAGGCTCTGTGGTTACTTACTCAGGACCTCCAGGCCTGCTTCTCTTGTATCCGCTATGATTACTAACATGTGATTCTAAACATGGTTGAGTGCTATTTCATAGAGGACCCCGACCGGCATTTCTGAGCGTTCCCTGCTCTACGTCATTCAGAGATCCCATTTCCCAGCGAAATCTCTGATTTCAGCGAAAACTGACTTTGCAAATCAGCAGGGAGAAATCCTATCCGCGATAAAGTCTTAAAGCAATTGGAATTTCAAGACCAAAATAAGTCAAAGTAGGTGCCGGAGTGCATCATTTTAATCGTAGGTTTTCAGGGATTTGAAATTGTTGTCACCAGGACCCATGGTTACTAGTAGCTGGGGTTTGGAGCTGAATGACCCTAATAATCACAGCTTGACCCTGGAGATGCTCAGCCTAAGTCAGTCCATAATAACTCCCGCAATAACAATACTTCATGCTGAACATGTACTGATGTGTTAGTGTACCTTTAAGGCGGTGGTTCTGGGCCCGCAATAACAATACTTCATGCTGAACGTGTGCTGATGTGTTAGCGTACCTTTAAGGCGGTGGTTCTGGGCCCGCAATAACAATACTTCATGCTGAACGTGTACTGATGTGTTAGTGTACCTTTAAGGCGGTGGATGGTTCTGGGCCCGCAATAACAATACTTCATGCTGAACATGTACTGATGTGTTGGCGTACCTTTAAGGCGGTGGTTCTGGGCCCGCAATAACAATACTTCATGCTGAACCTGTACTGATGTGTTAGTGTACCTTCAAGGCGGTGGATGGTTCTGGGCCCGCAATAACAATGCTTCATGCTGAACATGTACTGATGTGTTAGCGTACCTTTAAGGCGGTGGTTCTGGGCCCACAATAACAATACTTCATGCTGAACGTGTGCTGATGTGTTCCAGATCCGGCTTGTGAATATCCGCCCAGACGAGATCGTTGATGGGAACCCCAAGTTGACGCTAGGCCTCATATGGACCATCATTCTCCACTTCCAGGTGAGTGTGCCCGTAACCATGGTTACCACCTTTCTCCATTGTCACCGTTACCCACGTGTCCACCATCTTCTTTTACAGGCTGTCTTTATGCTTCCAGACCATGGCGACTTCCTCAGCAGGGTACCTATGTACCATCTTCTATGCCAGACTACAAATATAAGTCTGCATGTATGTGTATATTTATTATAGTATTTTTCTACCGAACTACATATAGAACTTGTTCACTATTCTATTACTTTGATAACGTCTTCCTTACAAACTACGTATACAACACTTTTTGACCAGATGACCCATATAGCACACTTTTGATCAGATTACATCTGAAGAGCTCTTTTCCAAAACACGATAAGCGCCAATCACCCAAAAAGAGTGTGCACTGATTTGGCCCTTATCGTGTTTTGGAATAGACTTCATATATACCACATTATGTTTAGAACGCTATATATACCACAATCGTTCCATGTATGTGTTCTTTGTCAAACTACGTAGCAGTGCAATTACTGAACTAACACAAACATACATGCATATATACAGTAAACCCTCTCTAAATCGACTGAGCATGGGACCGACTTTAAATGATCCATTTAGGGAGGTGATCGGTTTAGGGAGTTTTCTTTTATAATTACAATGGTTATTGTATGGGTGGTCGTTTGGGACCTAAATAAAGCGATCGATATAGGGGCGTGGGCGATCTGTGGAGATGGTTGGTTATAGACGTTTTACTGTATTAGGTTCTTTAGCATGATACATATACCTAGTCTTTCGCAGACTATATAATATATAGCTTGTTCTTTAGGAGACAACTTATATCATGTTCCTTACCAATACCAGGCTGTATGTACTGCCTTCTCATACAATGTGTTCTTGGCAGCCTCTATAGCCTGACCTTGACCTTGACCTTGACTCAGGTGGCCGGACTGTATGTTATGTGCTTTTTATCAGACCACACACGGCCTGTTCCACCAGACAATACTCTGCTCCTGATAGAAGCAGCTGCTTGTTACTCAAAGGCGGAGGTTCTCTGTGGCGGAGTGGTTAGAGTGTCTCACTTTTTTCTATGTCAGACTCCTAATCTGAGGGTTGGCGGTTCGATTCCCCGTGCCCCCAGCTCTGCCAATTTGGATTTCCACCGCTGTGTATAACTTCGAGCTTCATCAAAGGCCGGTTGCTCTCATACCATGTCTATGTGGTGTGGGAGGTTAAAAATCCCTTGGGTCGGTAAAAGTGTAGGCTCGGGCTTTCTATCGACCACCAGTGGAATGAGGAAGACCAGTCGTCTATGACTGAAATTTCTCCTGCATAAACAACTAATGGACCAAAAAAAAAAGAAAGAAGCCCGCTGTGATCTGTGAAAACCTCACGCCTGGTTTTCTACGACTGTCAGTCAGTTGTGCACTTTAGACCCCAGTCACACCAGGCTTGCGACCACTTTATGACTATTTGCGAGCACTTGCGACAACAACAGAAAGCTACATCAGTCGCCAACCTCTTTGCAACAAAATCAGGAGGACAAAAGGGTTGGCAACTGTCACCAAAGACCAGTGAAGATAGGTAGGCGATTGGTTGGTGATTGGTCAGCGAGTTGTCAGGGACTGGTTGGGGTCTGATTTACACCTGGTTTGCAATTGGTTTTCGACCGATCGGTGTTCAGTTACAGATCAGTCGCAAATCAGTCCCCGACCCATCGCCGACCAATTACGGACCGATCGCCGAGTGGTTGCAGGCGCTTGACAGTGATGCCAGGGTCCCTGATCCACGACTGATCGCCAACCTGTGCAAATGATTGGCACCCTCCTTGCGACGAAAGTGGTCACAAGCCTGGTGTGACTGGGGTCTTATGGAAAGCCCTTCAAGATGGCAGCTGCTTTCAATAAGAACCCACCTATGGCTGGACCGGCCCCACACAGGGGGAGTTGAGGTGGGGGTGGGGTGGGGGCACCGGTTTTGCGGTTTGGGGTCTCCGTCGGTTTCAGCTCTACGCTGTCGCTTCTGCGCATGCGTGGATGCCCTGCGCATGCGCCAAATTCGACCGATGCTTTCAAACTGCACAATGTTGCGGTTTGGGGTCTCTGTCGGTTTCAGCTCTACGCTGTCGCTTCTGCGTATACATCGATGCCCTGTGCATGCGCCAAATTCGACTGACGCTTTCAAATTGCACAATGTTGCGGCATGAAACAATAATTAAAAGAATGTAAAAGGCCCCCCTCCAAAAACCAAGCTAGCCACTGTGTGAATAGAGGAAGGAAATAACAACCCCCCCCCTCCCCCTCCCCGCAAAACCAAGCCATGAATAGATAAATAAAAGTACCCCCTGCCTCAGCGATACAAAAAGAATCACCCCCCCCCCCCTTCTCAGATACAAAAAGAATTATTAAAATATTCCCCTCCCCCTCCCGAGATGACACTGACACTATAGTGACAGTATGAGTGTCGCGATTTGCAGCGATCGGCGACGGTTTGAATCTGGCTCGATTTTGACGCATGCGCAGACGATGCTGTTCGATTTTGACTCATGCTCAGAAGCATAGATCTGAAACCGACCCCAAACCGCAACACCGGCCGGTTGTAGGTAGGGGGGTGGGGGGGGGGGCTATCTGGCGACGACAGTCGGCGCCCGAAAGTCGGTGAAAAGCATTCGGCGACAGACGGTCGGCCTCAGATATTCGGCGACAGACGGTCGGCCTCAGATAGTCGGCGACAGACAGTCGGCACCTGACAGTCGGCGACATACACCAGACAGTCGGCGACACACACCAGACAGTCGGCGACAGACAGTCGTCGCCCGACCGACAGTCAGTGTCCGACAGTCGACGCCCTACACCAGACGGTCGGCGCCCGACAGTCGGCGTCAGACTGATCCATCTCGGTCGGCCACTGTCTCCCTGGTTACAGGCCTACACGAAGCACCCCGTTCATATCCCTGTTTCATATTTGCTTTAAAATTATATTTTTGGGGATGCTTGACATTATTTTTTTTGATTAAACAAGGATAATTTCAATCGCAGTCGATTGGTCTTCCTCATCTTGGAAATGCCAGGTGCCAGGCTAGGTAGCGACAAGTATAATTTTTTAAGTCATTACTATGAGTTGGCCCGGGGTTAGAATCTCAATGACCTGCCACACGGTAAGTGGGCGGCTCAACTCATTCGGCGAGTGATCTCTCTAGGATTTGGTCGGTGGACAGTTAGTGCAACATGGCCCCCAACGATGCCACAATGGCGACCGTGAGGTCACAGCAGGTACGTGACCTAATTAAAATTGGTTTAGCCGCATTTAATCGGTGCTGATGGCAGTCGTCTGGGTTGTGTCACCAGGTGGTGTCAGAACGAGGCTCTGAGAGAGTACGCTCGACATCCGGCAGGTGGACCAGGCGGGGTGGCCGAATGAGTTGAGCGTCCATCTCCTGTTTTGGGAGATCGGGCGATCCGAACCCATGGGGTCGTTGGTTCGAACCCTGGTCGAGTCAAACCAATGGCTTAAAAATTGATACTTGTCGCTTCCTAGCCTGGTGCTCGGCATTATTATGATAGGGCAAGGACTGGTTAGCTCAGTGTTAGGATAATGTGACTGAGTGGGATATCAGATCATGGTGCTGGTGGCCTGGTCTCCCAGTGGGGCAGCACTATAACTGCTCACTGTCACAAGTCGGTACCCGTCTTGATATGACCTTAGATGTTGCCAGGATGTAAAACCCCAACAACCATCCAACCTGTTGAGCTGGCGACTGGAATAGACTGCTGCTTTTTGTGTGCAGCAATTTGATTTGTTGGACAAGAGCTCACATGAAGATGAATTGTGCTCAGCAGTGCCAGAACTCGAGCACATTAGCCTGGGTGAGGCCGGGGCAGGCTGGGGCAGGCTGGGGCAGGCTGGGGCCGTGTGCGCAGGTGTGGTGGCTTGTAAAGGCCATGTCACAGTGAACCAGACTGGGTTAACAGTCTTGGACACTTCCAGCTTCAGTCTGGGGGGTGGGGATGGGGGTGGGGGGTGCTATTGTCGGTGAACAGTTAGTTGAACGCGGCGGTCATCTGGGTGTTTTGTGCCGCAGTGAGAGACCAGCGGCCAACACTGACCCCCCCCCCCCCCTCCACACACACACACCCCACACGGTACAAGCCTGACTTGGGCACTCAACACTCACAACACAGTCTGACACACACTGTGGGACAGGACAGAGCCACAACAGCCCTGTAGTCGGGTACTGAACTGGTGCTGCCTCACACGGCCTCACCTGGACTCACCTCACCTGGACTCACCTCGCCTCACCTGGACTCACTCGACTCAGCTCGACTCACCCGGACCCACCTGAACTCATCTGGCCTCACCTGGACTCACCTGAACTCACCTGGCCTCACCTGGACTCACCTGAACTCACCTGAACTCACATGACCTCACCTGACCTCACCTGAACTCATCTGGCCTCACCTGGACTCACCTGAACTCACCTGGCCTCACCTGGACTCACCTGAACTCACATGACCTCACCTGACCTCACCTGGACTCAGATGACCTCACCTGGACTCACCTGAACTCACCTGGACTCACCTGACTTCACCTGGACTCACCTAACTTCACCTGGACTCACCTGAACGCCTGGACTCACCCGGTCACACCTCCGCTATCACGTGATCAGCGCGATGTAAACCCAGGTGAGTGGACGCTGGCGTTCAGCTGACCTCAGCCCGGCGAGGTCACGTGACGACTTAAAGCCGCACTGTCCGATGATTTTAAGTTAAAGCTGCATACTCCGATGGAAGCATCAAATTGTCAAGACCAGGGCAATCATCTAGATTTGATTCTATATATATCTAATTTAGATACTGGTGCTTATCAAGCACGTGTCAGCACACAGGCTAGTTCTGGGTCTGTAGTCTCAGACATGGATGTAGTTGATGTTTGTTTGTTGTTGTTTTACGTCCTTGCAACATCTAAGGTCATATAAAGGCGGTGGCTGTAGTTGAAGAGACTAGTGAGGTGATTAGGACT
The DNA here is from genome assembly GCA_030323885.1 of Branchipolynoe longqiensis. Classification (NCBI taxonomy): domain Eukaryota; kingdom Metazoa; phylum Annelida; class Polychaeta; order Phyllodocida; family Polynoidae; genus Branchipolynoe; species Branchipolynoe longqiensis. The sequence continues at coordinate 51,198 of JASIRB010003013.1, read as the reverse complement.
AGACGCTGGGCGAGGTGATTAAAATAACGCGGTGATGAGGTGGGATTATGCACAGACTCACAGTATGATGGATGAGAACAGAGTAGTCTGGTAATAAACCAGGCTACATGTGATTTTTTCTGTTTGTTTTTTCTTTTATGTCCTAACAACATCTAAGGCCATATCAGGACGGGTACTGACTTGTGACAGTGTGCACTCATGGTGACTTTATAGTGCTGCCCCACTGGGAGACCAGGCTGCCAGCACCATGACCCGATATCCCACACAGTCACATTATCCTGTTACTGTGCTAACTAGTCCTTGTCCTATCCTATTAATGCCAAGCGCCAGGCTAGGTAGCAACAAGTATCATGTTTACAAGTCATTGGTTTGACTCGGCTGGGATTATGACTCCCGAACTTCCGCACAGAAAGCCTGCGTTCTACCGATCCGGCTACTGCTTTGTTAGTGTGTTAGTGTGTTAGTGTGAGCGGAGCCGGATAGTGAACCATTTCGCACAGACTTAGAAGGAAGGGGGGGGGGGGGGGTGAGGGGGAGGGGGGACCGTGTAGAACCATGCTAGGGCAAGCCTAATGGGGTCAATTAGGGTCACCGGGGGTCATGGGCTCATATATATGGTAATATGCGTACATGTATGACTAACCAGGAGAGCTAGATGTTTAGAGCACCCTCTTATTGAGTGGCAGGTCATGGACTCGATCCCCGACGGAGTCAAATTGAATATTCAGAAAATGTATAATTGATTCTACCTTGCCTGGACTTGCTGGGATAAGGCAAGGACTGGTTGGCCCATTGTCAGGATAATGTGACTGAGTGGGCTGACTGGTTGTGGTTTTGGCAGTACGGAACCTCAGTGGGGGCAGCACTATAAAACCACCGTCTATATGAGCTGATGCAAATCGGTACTTGTCGTCATATGACCGCATATGTTGCTAAGACATGAAACTACACTCAGTCTTGCACGCACGCACCCACACACACGCACCCACACCCACACACACACACATATATACACCATCCGTCTGACCGCGCCCACTCAATAAGGAGGTAGGCATTGTTTTATCTGAGTCAGTTACTTTAGGGGCTGTCCAAAGTTGTCACCATTTTCTCGGATGTACAAAGAGTCCTACTTTGGAGACCCCCCCTCCCCCCTAAAGTAGTACAGATCAACATTTTATATACACAATTGAATTCACACTATTGTGACAGGCCGTAGATATAATGTAGATTTAAATATCAACATTTTATTCAACGATAAAGGTTGTACATGACTGACGCCCTCTTCCCCTTGTTGTATGTTTTATGAAAATGTTGATAACGTTGGACGGCCCCTTGGTCAAGTGTGTATAGATGGCGTCTTAGTTCTACCCATAAGGCCGCGCGTTGGGCGGCGGAAGTGGAGGGGGAGACCAATTACTCAAATTGAGATGTCCGCAGCCAATGGACAGACATTTTACCCAATGATAAAGTTGGATGATTTGTATGTCTGTTGATATGATAGAGTTGGATGATTTGTATGTCTGTTAATATGATAGAGTTGGATGATTTGTATGTCTGTTGATATGATAGAGTTGGATGATTTGTATGTCTGTTAATATGATAGAGTTGGATGATTTGTATGAATGATTTGTATGTTTGTTGATATGATAGAGTTGGATGATTTGTATGTCTGTTGATATGATAGAGTTGGATGATTTGTATGTCTGTTGATATGATAGAGTTGGATGATTTGTATGTCTGTTGATATGATAGAGTTGGATGATTTGTATGTCTGTTGATATGATAGAGTTGGATGATTTGTATGTCTGTTGATATGATAGAGTTGGATGATTTGTATGTTTGTTGATATGATAGAGTTGAGTGTCCATTTTCTAAGTGATCGCTTTGATTCGACCAGGATTCAAACCCCGGGCCTTTCACTCAGGAAGCCTGCGCTCTACCGATTCGGTCATCGTGTACGGTTATGTAGTTGTAGTTAATTTCAATATAACTAGTTCGAGTTACTAGGTAGCCCGAGTTACTAGGTTGCCATAGTGACCCCACTGTCTGTTTGAGACACAATGTGGCCACCGCCCACTCGGGGTGACTAAGGATGAGTCTAAAACTGCCAGCCCCGACAAGTCAGAAGAGTGTGAAAGCATTTATATAAACACTCGCCATGGAGGCAGCATCACGTGACCTTGTCAAACAGGCCAAGTGGCCCCGAATAAGCAGATGGGCGGGGCCATGCTGCTAATTGCCAACTGGCGGGTTTGACGCGTCACTGAAAGTCTGCCTTTAGTTTAAGGCAGCGGTAGCAAGGTTCTGATGTGCTTCATTTCATCTATTACTTGGATGATGTACATTCTGATGCATTATAGCTGCACACAAGAACTATGGAATTTTACATAGTGATGAAAGATTTCCTCGATTTTGCAGATATACACCGTTTAATATTCACCGTTTAACATTCCCAAAAATGCCAATATATATGACTGCAATAATATTATTGGTTAGTCCGAATCCCATTCGTATATGACCTTAAGATGTTGCTAGAACATAAAAACCAAACAAGAAAGAATTTGACTTGGGGGTAATACAGGTACGAAAAGATTAGTTGAAACTTGTCTTCCGGCATTTATCTGCGAATCCCTGACAGTGCTAATCATATAGAGGAATATCTGGGTTTTAGCAGAAATTCACCGATTGTGTACATAATAACCATGGCTTGGTTCTACCAGTACCCACTAGGTGGCCACTTGATGATTAGGAGTGCGCATCCACGAGGGTCGTGATACTTCCGGTCTACTTAAGATAGCACTAACCCCACACACACGTTCGTCCGCTCGCCGGTTGTCCGCCCACCTGTCGAACCGGAAGTGAGTTTGACTGATTCCCCAGGGAAGCCCCCCCCCCCCCTCCCACACACAGGCGGCCTCACGGTGAGTAAGGTCACGTGACCGAGTTGTTTGAGGTGTCGGCAGTGTGTCCTGGTGACTTAATCGGCCGCGTCACTTGCAGTGACGCCGTCTGGTGGAGCGGGCCGGAACCAGTACCAGCAGGTGCATGTGGTGCAGTAGATGCAGGTACAACAGCAGGTGCTGGTGCAGCAGCAGATGCAGGTACATCAGGCACTGGTACATGTGCAGATACTGCAGAGGGTGCTGCAACAGGGGCAGGCACAGGAGGTGCAGGATCAGATACAGCAGGTGTTGGTGTTGCTGCAGCAGGTGCAGCAGGTGAAGGTGCATATGCAATAGATGGTGGTGCAGATGCAGCAGGTGCAGATGCTGGTCCAGCAGGTGAAGGTGCCGCAGCAGGTGCAGATGGTGCACTCCTGCCTGACAACCGGTGCCCAGTGTGTGTTGTAGTTGTTCTACCCGCAGGGCGTGTTAGCGTGCTTGTGTGGCGGCCACGTCCGGTTCCAGTTCCTGTATGACTGGCCACCTGGCGGCCCGGCCCGTCTCCTCGCGTCCTCCCGTACCCTCACACCGCTCACCGAGTCGCTCAGTGAGCTGCTGACTGTTCTGCTCGGTGATGAGCTGCTCGGTGGTGAGCTGTTCGGTGATGAGCTGCTCGGTAATGAGCTACTGACAGCGCTGCTCGGTGATGAGCTGCTCGGTAATGAACTGCTCGGTAATGAGCTGCTCGGTAATGAGCTGCTGACTACGCTGCTCGGTGATGAGCTGCTCGGTAATGAGCTGCTGACTGCGCTGCTCGGTGATGAGCTGCTCGGTAATGAACTGCTCGGTAATGAACTGCTCGGTAATGAGCTGCTGACTGTGCTGCTCGGTCGTGAGCTGCTCGGTGGTGAGCTGCTCGGTGAGCAGCTTGGTGTAGTGTATAGTATACGACTGCGCACTCCCTCACCCCAGCACCGCGACACCGCGTCCTCTCTAGAACATACCTTTCTAAATATTTCCCTCCCCCCACCCCTCCTCCCACCCCTCCCCCACCCCTCCCCCCACCCCTCCCCCCACCCCTCCCCGACCCACCCCGCTCCAGGAGCTGACGGCGACTCGGCCTCAGCCCGCCCCTGTCTACTCCTCCAGCGCTTCGAGTACTCCCAGGGTGCGCCCCTCCTCCACCAGTAGCTCGGCGAGCCGCAGTACCACAACACGGCCCTCCTCCTCCTCCTCCTCCTCCTCCAGCCGTCTCCAGGCGCCCCAGACGCTGAGTCAGCGTTCCGTCAGGTGGAGCTGACCCCAGCTGGTCAAGCCTTGTTTACCTGTTGGGGGTCACCACCCCGCCCGCCACACGGACGTGCCAGCGCCCGTCACGTCCTGCCACAGAGCAGCTCAGAACAGGTCACGTCCTGTCACACAACTGTAGGTCAATTCCTGCCACAAAGCAACGAGAACCTGAGGACAAGTCCTGCCACAGAATCTGAGGTCACGTCTTGCCACAGAACCTGAGGTCAAAGCTCTGCCACCGAACAGTAGGTCAAGTCCTGGCACACAACAGTAGGTCAAGTCCTGCCACGGGATAGTAGGTCAGTCGTGTCATAGAACAGTAGTTAAGTCCTGCCACGGAACAATAGGTCAAGTACTGTCATAGAACAGTAGTTCAGTCCTGCCACGGAACAGTTGGTAAAGACCTGACACGGAACAGTAGGTAAAGACCTGCTACTCAAAAGCTCAGAACCTGCAGTCAAGTCCTGCCACAGAACGACTGAGAGCGTGAAGACCGGTCCCCCTGCCGTGTACAGCCGGCCGCTGCTGACTGGTACCCGTGAGTGGCTGACAAGACACCTGTCTGTTCCTCCAGCTCGGTGCCTGAGGAGCAGCTCAGGCCTGTACGAGCAGCTCGGTGTGATCCCGGACCGACAGACTGAGGGCAGTGTTTCGTGAGTTGTTTGTTGACACAACTTGACGTCAGTACTACCCGGGCCTACTCCTTCACAGCCAGTTATCGCTGCTTCACACCGACTAACACTTCCACACTGGATATTGCTGCTTCACATCGGATATCGCTGCTTCACACCAGCTCTCAGTTCCACACCGGATATCGCTGCTTCACACCGGTCTCAGTTCCACACTGGATATCGCTGCTTCACACCGGTCTCAGTTCCACAACGGATATCGCTGCTTCACACCGGTCTCAGTTCCACACCGGATATCGCTGCTTCACACCGGCTCTCAGTTCCACACCGGATATCACTGCTTCACACCGGCTCTCAGTTCCACAACGGATATCGCTGCTTCACACCGGTCTCAGTTCCACACCGGATATCGCTGCTTCACACCGGCTCTCAGTTCCACACCAGATATCACTGCTTCACACCGGCTCTCAGTTCCACACCGGATATCGCTGCTTCACACCGGTCTCAGTTCCACACCGGATATTGCTGCTTCACACCGGCTCTCAGTTCCACACCGGATATCGCTGCTTCACACCGGCTCTCAGTTCCACAACGGATATCGCGGCTTCACACCGGCTCTCAGTTCCACACCGGATATCGCTGCTTCACACCGGCTCTCAGTTCCACAACGGATATCGCTGCTTCACACCGGCTCTCAGTTCCACACCGGATATCGCTGCTTCACATCGGCTCTCAGTTCCACACCGTATATCACTGTTTCACACCAGCTATCACTTCCACACCTACACCGCCGCCCCATCCCGGCACCACAATGCCAGTCATCTCGGGCCATGTGCGGGGGCGGGACACCGGCCCGCAGGTGGTGGTGGAGCCGCGCCGCTTCCTGACGTCGCGTTTCCGGTCGCCGCCCCGCCAGTGTCTCGTCTCGTACGACCTCATCTCGCGGCCATTACGCGTCGTCACACGTCACACCCCGGAGCGGCAGTGCGTCTACGAACTTCGCACGCGCAGCCCCTCGCCCACATCCGGTGAGAACCGGAAGTCATGCATTGACGCATCGCTCTACACCAGCCCCCTATCGGCATATGTGAGTACTACTGGCTGGAGTGAGTGCTGGTTTTTTAACACACACAGCTTTGGTAAAGGCCCAGTCACACCTTACCGGACTGGGGAACCGGACGAGAACCCGACACTGTCCGATTGTGTAAGATTATGTCCGGTACATGTCCGGTACCCATCCGGCGGTGTCCGGTACAAGTTTTGAACATGCACAAAACTTCTACCGGACACCACCGGACTGATGTTCCTGGTTTGTCCGATTTTGTCCCGTACGTATCCAGTACCCATCCGTTGGTGTGCGGTTTGCTTCCGGAATTGTCCGGTGATGAGAACGTCAATAAGATATATATATACTGTAGTAGTCAGCACTGACCTAACCACATAGACAGGTAGGCGTGGGTAGTGTGTTGATATCAGGGAGCCTAGGTGGTGTAATGGTTAGCACACTGGCCCGGAATGCAAAGAGATGTGGGTCCGGTTGATGGTCGGTCCGTCCGGTTCTCGTCCGGTACTTGTCCGGTACTGTATGGTGCATGTACGGTACTTGTCCGGTACTTGTCCGGTTGACCCAATTACGCTCCATTTCGATACATTTCGATACATTTTGTGTACCGGAGAGCGCCGGACTAGACAATTCTTTGTCCGGTGGTGTCCTGCACTCAGTCCGGTAAGGTGTGACAGGCGCTTAAGTCATTGGTTTGACTCGGTCATGTTTCAAATTCGCGACCCTGCACATGGGAAGCCTGTGTTCTACCGAATCGGCCACCGCGTCCAGTGCGCGTTCACAGTTATTGTACCTGATGTGTGTGTGGACCTGAATAGCTTTTCACACCTCCCTATTGCCGAGCCTGAGAGGTTTGCGAGTTAATTTGTATTTGACCACCGAGCTAGGAGCCAGGAAATCACCAGCTGAACACAAATAAACCAAACACCCAACAAGCCACTGCAGCATCAACAACACACACACCACACACACCACACACACCACACACACCACACACCACACACACCACCCACTACACACACCACACAAAACACACACAACACACACGCCGAGATAGGAGCCAGGAAAAACACAAATAAACCAAACACCCAACAAGCCACTGCAGCATCAACAACACACACACAACACACTACACACACCACACACTACACACTACACACTACACACACCACACACACCACACACGCCACACACAACATACACAACACACACAACACACACTACACACACCACACACACCACACTACACACACCACACACCACACTACACACAACACACAATACACACTACACACACCACACACACCACACACATCACGCACTACACATACACCACACACAACACACACCACACACAACATACACACCACACACAACATACACAACACACACAACACTACACACAACACACACAACACACACAACACACACTACATACAGAACACACACCACACAACACACACTACACACCACACACAACACACCACACAACACACACTACACACATCACACACACCACACAACACACACAACATACCCAACACACACAACACCAGACACACCACACACTACACACACCATACACACCACACTACACACCAGACACTACACACCACACATGCCACACACAACATACACACCACACACACCACACACATACCACACACATACCACACACAACACACACAACACACCACATACACCACACACACCACACATCACACACAACACACACAACACACACATCACCCACAACACACTACACACTACACACACTACACACACTACACACACTACACAGACAACACACACAACACATTGGGATACCTGTACACTTCCTACCACTCTCCCAGCATGTTTACTTTCACAAAACAGGGAAGATGCGAAGATGTGATGGAGAGGGAGAGTATTTGACGATCTTGCAGGGTGTGTGGGGAGGGGTAGGTAAGTGTTTTTTGTTGTTGGTTTTTATTGGCGTCTCAGGGTCCCCAAGATGGCCGACTGCCCAGTAGATCTGCAGCCCCGAGCTACTAACAAACCGCCGCCACTTCCCACCAGGTGGCGCGTGCGGTTTACACGAGTCCAGCTCCCACCGGACGCGCTGGTCTACTCGGTAGAGCGAACGCTTCCCGTCTGGAAAGTCGGGAGTTGGAATGCCTCCCGGCCGAGACAAACCGATGACTTACAAGAATGATACTTGTCGCTTCCTAGCCAGGCACTCAGCATTAATAGGATAGGGCAAGGACTGGTTAGCTCAGTGTCAGGATAATGTGACTGAGTGGGACATCAGGTGCTGACAGCCTGATTTCCCAGTGGGGCAGCACTATAAAGTTGCAATGAGTGCGCACTGTCACAAGTGGGAACCCATCCTGATATGACCTTAGATGTTACTAGGATGCAAAACGACAAGAAACAACAAATCCGGCCTCAGGATTAGAGTTCGGCCTCAGGATTGTGAGGGGTGAAGGGATGGTGTGCCCCCAGTCCCCCCCCCCCCCACCTGTCCACCCCCCACCCAGTCTCTCGGACTGTCAGGTGCTGATAATCCCGGACTCTCCTCACACAAACTCAACAACCAATCACTGTTCACTAGCAGCATAGTGGGTGGTGTGGTGTGGGTGGTGTGGTGTGGTGTGGCGTGGGTGGTGTGGTGTGGTATGGGTGGTGTGGTGTGGCTGATGTGGTGTGGGTGGTGTGGGAGGTGTGGTGTGGGTGGTGTATTGTGGGTGATGTGGTATGGCCGGTGTGGTGTGTGTGGGGTGGGGTTGGTGAGGAGGGGGGTGACGACTGTGCTCTAACACGCTGTTAGTTGTTAGTAACGGGCGACCACGAGAGTACCGTTGTAGCATTGTTTACAAATGTGCATCACAAGAACTGGTAACGCCCACAATGCACTGCGCAGGTGGGCGTTCCCTGCCGCCCACCATTTATCTTATCGCTATCATCGACATTATTATTGATGATGATGATGATTATTATTATTGGTGTCGTCGGGTGACGAAAATGGGATATATTTCGCCTAGAGCGGGATTCGAACCCAGACCGTGCATTTCGGGCAGTGTGCTAACCATTACACCACCTAGGCTCCGTGATGTCATCACCATATCCACTCCTACCTGCCGTTGTGGTTCCTTGCTGAGAGGTGGGTGCGGAATACTACAATATTGAGTATTATTTTTTAATTGTTTATTTATGTTTAAATAGTGGTTTTTGTGCGTGTTTTTTTTACACAGGTGTTCAACAAAGTGTACCCCTCGTGCCCGACCTACTCAGGACCATACATGACCTGTGCACCCTCCCAGCCCGACCTAATCAGGACCCTACATGACCTATGCACACTCCCACCTGCTCGACCTACTCAGGACCATACATGACCTGTGCACCCCCCCAGCCCGACCTACTCAGGACCCTACATGACCTGTGCACACTCCCACCTGCCTGACCTACTCAGGACCCTACATAACCTATGACCCGCCTGCCCGACCTACTCAGGACCCTACATGACCTGTGCGCCCCCCCTGCCCGACCTACTCAGGACCCTACATGACCTCTGCCCACTCCCACCTGGCCGACCTATTCTGCACCCTACATGACCTGTGCACCCTCTTACCTGCCTGACCTACTCAGGACCTTACATGACCTGTGCACCCCTCCCCCTACCTGACCTACTCAGGACCTACCTGACCTACTCAGGACCTACCTGACCTACTACATGACCTGTGCACCCCCTGCCCAACCTACTCAGGACCCTACATGACCTGTGCACACTCCCACCTGCCCGACCTACTCAGGATCCTACATGACCTGTGCACACTCCCACCTGCCCGACCTACTCAGGACTCTACAAGACCTGTGAACCCCAGCTGCCCGACCTACTCAGGACCCTACAAGACCTGTGCACCCCCCTGCCCAAACTACTCAGGACCCTACATGACCTGTGCACACTCCCACCTGTCCGACCTACTCAGGATCCTACATGACCTGTGCACCCCCTGCCCGACCTACTCAGGACCCTACATGACCCTGGCACACTCCCACCTGCCTGGCCTACTCAGGACCCTACATGACCTGTGCACACTCCCACCTGCCCGAACTACTCAGGACCCTACATGACCTTTGCATACTCCTACCTGCCTGACCTACTCAGGACCCTACATGACCTGTGCACACTTCCACCTGCCTGACCTACTCAGGACCCTACATGATGTGTGCACACCCCCACCTGCCCGACCTACTCAGGACCCTACATGACCTGTGCACACTCCCACCTGCCTGACCTACTCAGGACCCTACATGACCTGTGCACACCCCCACCTGCCCGACCTACTCAGGACCCTACATGACCTGTGCACACTCCCACCTGCCTGACCTACTCAGGACCCTACATGACCTGTGCAGCCCCCTGCCCGACCTACTCAGGACCATACATGACCTGTGCACACCCCCACCTGCCCGACCTACTCAGGACCCTACATGACCTGTGGACAACCCGCCTGGAATGTTAGTTGGTTGTTGGAGTTTTACACTGGGAAATCAGGCTGTCGACACCATGACCCGATATCTCACCCAGTCACATTATCCTGACATTGAGCTAACCTGTCCTTGGCCTATCCTATTAATGGCGAGCGCCTGGCTAGGAAGTGACAAGTATCCATTTCATAAGTCATTGGTTTGACTCGACCGGGAACCCAACTCCCGATCTCCCGCATGCGAGGTGTGCGCTCTACCGAGTCGGCCACCGCGCCCGGTGTGCTGCCTGGAGTGTTGACATTACTGGGCCTTTATTGTGTTTAAGGTAGGTTTTTAAACCTACTGGGCACGGAGCCTGCCTGACAATGCACCCTCTGGTGGCGAAGACGCGCATTAATCTATGCGGACCCTATGGCAATTTTGAACAATTCAAAGGTCAAGGACGGGGTCATGGGGTCACAGTGTTATCTAATTGTGTAGTGTTGGACGAGACGGCGTTTACTTGTGAAAGTAACACTTCCGTTGCCAACTGACCACACTGCTGCGTGCGATTTGTTTGTTTGTTTGTGGTTGTTTTACATCCCAGCAACATCTAAGGTCATATCAGGACAGGTACCGACTTAGTCAGATTATGCTGACATTGAGCTAACCAGTCCGACGGCTTCCGAGTCCCAGGTGCAGTAGTTGTACAGGCGCGGCTCTCAACAGGTCAAATTTGTATTCTTAAAATACCTTCTCTTTAAATTAGTTGATTATCCTGCTTTACATTAGTGGTAGCTATTGATGGGGAGCGGGAATCTAATTTGACCGGTCGTGGGCATTTGAACACCGGCTTTGGACCCTTGCCAAGTCAAACCAATTTTAAAGATTTGTACTTATCGCTACCTAGCTTTGCACTTATCAATACTAGGATACCAATGGCCTTAACACTTGTCGCCCACTATCCTGGCATTTGGCATTAATTACTATGATAGGGCGGGGACCAGTGGAATGAGGGAGATTGAAAATGTCCCTGCTTATTCAACTAATGTAAAAGTAAGTAACTAATGTACTAAAAAAAACTGCAAGAAATGCAACAAAATATACAGAGAAAGGAGATTGAACAGTTAGGATAGAGATTTGTTCTCAAGTTTTCTCTGTGAAAATCTTGTGCAGCCGATTGGTGGAAGCCAAAGTTGAGATTACCGACTGGAGCAGATTTTAACAATGGTGGAGAAGACTACTGCCTGAGTTGTGGTTCTTGAATACTAGTATTGGGTTGGAATAGTAAAGTCGCCACCTCAGTTGTCATGACAACCACAAGCCAGTGTGTTTGATAGACCCCAGTTCTTGTAGTTGTTGAATACTAGTATTGGGTTGGATTAGTAAAGCTGCCACCTCAGTTGTCATGACAACCACAAGCTGGTGTGTTTGATAGACCCCAGGGGCACATTTCAACAATGGTGGAGAAGACTACTAGTACTACCTGTGTTGTGGTTGTTGAATACTAGTATTGGGTTGGAATAGTAAAGTCGCCATCTCAGTTGTCATGACAACCACAAGCCGGTGTGGTTGTCCTGCAGGCAGCTGACTATGACAGGTTTATTAACCGTACACACCTGACGGGTGTGTACTCAGTGCACTAAAATGATGGCCAGTTAAAAAAGACAAACCCACCACTGGAGTTAGTTGGCAGGTTTCCCACCAGGTGGCGGCCCGGGTGCGGGACGCTGGCGCACTTGTCACGTGACAGTACATGCGTAATTGCTGGCGGGCCGTTGTTGGGCCACCCGGGCTAGGTCCGGGCTGTCTGGGCAGACTTGGGCAGTACACTGAGTGGTACTTAGCAGGACTATGGCGAGGACTTGACAGACTGAGCGGGACTTGACAGACATTAGCAGGACTTGGCAGACCTGAGCAGGACCAGACAGACTTGAGCAGGACTTGACAGACAGACTTGAGCAGGACTTGACAGACATGAGTAGGACTTGACAGACATGAGCAGGATTTGACAGACATGAGTAAGACTTGACAGACATGAGAAGGATTTGACAGACATAAGTAGGACTTGACAGACATACCTGAGCAGGACTTGACAGACCTGAGCAGGACTTGACAGACTGAGCAGGAATTGACAGACATGAACACGATTTGACAGATCTGAGCAGGACTTGACAGACCTGGGCAGGACTTGACAGACCTGAGCAGGACTTGACAGACCTGGGCAGTAGTTGACAGACCTGATCAGGAATCGACAGACCTGAGTAGGGCTTGACAAAGCTGAGTGGTACTGAGCAGTACTGATTCCAAGAAGAGTATCTGACAAGTCCGCCGTGTAGTGGGCGAGTTGTGCGAGCAGCTCGGAGCCTTCCCGAACCGCTGCCTGAGCAGCTCGTGAGCAGGTGGGCGTCGGAGCTGCTTACCCAGTCACCGCAACTGCTTCTGGTACTGAGGTGACCGAGCTGCCTCCACACCCTCAGGTTACGAAGCTGCCCCGCAACCTCAGCTCACTAAGCTACCTTCACACCCTCAGCTTAGCGAGCTGCCTCCACACCCTCAGGTTATGAAGCTGCTGCCCCCACCCAACTAAGCTCACTAAGCTACCTTCACACCCTCAGCTTACCGAGCTGCCTCCACACCCTCAAGTTACGAAGCTGCCCACTCCCAACCTCAGCTCACTAAGCTACCTTCACACCCTCAGCTTACCGAGGTGCCCCCTCCCAACCTCAGCTCACTAAGCTACCTTCACACCCTCAGCTTAGCGAGCTGCCCACTCCCACCCTCAGCTCACTAAGCTACCTTCACACCCTCAGCTTAGCGAGCTGCCTCTTAACGTTGCATAGCCCGATGAAAATATCAAATTTTCAAAAACAAAACAATTATCTAGATTTAATTTTACATATCTAACTTAGATACTGGTGCACTTATTAAACATTTGTCATCACACTGAAGGGAATACAGATCCAATTTAAGAGAACGTGTTACTGCAGATGCCTATGGTGTCAGAGTTTTGGCGTCTTGCCAAAATTAATTTTGCATGGTTGTACATTAAATATCTCCAAAGTTGACCATCTAAAATAAAAGTAAGGTAGTCTATAGCGATCAATCTAATGTATCTTAGAAAATGACGGAAACTCTAAACCATCGGACTATGCAACTTTAACCCTGGCCGTACCGCCTACGTTGAGACTCTGTGTGAACTTAATGAGGCAGGGGGGGGGGAGTTTGGGAGGGTGGGGGGGGGGGGGTTAAAAACAACAAGACAGTAAGTGAAACCAGACCAGGTGGGGAGCTGTGAGTGAGGCGAGGAATGCCGGTGTGGCGGTTTCAGCGTGTTCCCGTGCTCAGACGTGTACCTCGCTTCTGCGCATGCGTCAGAATCTAATAAACATGGCCGTAATCGATTAACACTACCCGGGCGACTCGGGTCATCCCAGTCGTCAGAATTTCAAATAGAACACAGCGAGTGGAGTCGACAAATACACGTGCCGTGTGCCAAAAAAGAATAACTTAGATTAATTAAATGGAAATATAGGTAAACTAGGCCATCATAAAATACTTTAAATCCTATTTTGCTGTATTTTTTATCGGTTATTAAAAAAAAAAATTGTCCACCCGAGCGCGGAGAAGCGTATTCGATTATTCGACCCGAGTTTGTAGGATGTGCGCATGCGCCAATAAGTGTCTCGGGTGATCCGAGTTGATGCGAAATCCGCGCATGCGCAGAAGCAACGGGACACGTCTGAGCACGGGAACACGCTGAAACCGCCACACCGGGCCGGGGGGGGGGGGGGGGGGGGGGGGGGGGGGGGGTGGGCCTTACAGAGGGCGCCACAGGTAACGGTGGTTACAGACGTGTTCGGCGCTAACACTAACAGGCTGCACCCAGACTGCGCTGTCACGTGATCCACAGGTTGACAGGGTGATAGGGTGGGGTGGGGCGGGGGTGAGGGGGGCGCTGCACATGCTGCCCCACAATGCCCAGCGACAGCCGGCCTGCTTACTGACTGCGGTTTGTTGGTGATGCACCTGCTTAGTGACTGTGGTTTGTTGGTGATGCACCTGCTTAGTGACTGCGGTTTGTTGGTGGTGCACCTGCTTAGTGACTGCGGTTTGTTGGTCATGCACCTGCTTAGTGACTGCGGTTTGTTGGTGATGCACCTGCTTAGTGACTGCGGTTTGTTGGTGATGCACCTGCTTAGTGACTGCGGTTTGTTGGTGATGCACCTGCTTAGTGACTGGTTTGTTGGTGATGCACCTGCTTAGTGACTGCGGTTTGTTGGTGATGCACCTGCTTAGTGACTGTGGTTTGTTGGTGATGCACCTGCTTAGTGACTGCGGTTTGTTGGTGATGCACCTGCTTAGTGACTGGTTTGTTGGTGATGCACCTGCTTAGTGACTGCGGTTTGTTGGTGATGCACCTGCTTAGTGACTGTGGTTTGTTGGTGATGCACCTGCTTAGTGACTGCGGTTTGTTGGTGATGCACCTGCTTAGTGACTGCGGTTTGTTGGTGATGCACCTGCTTAGTGACTGCGGTTTGTTGGTGATGCACCTGCTTAGTGACTGCGGTTTGTTGGTGATGCACCTGCTTAGTGACTGGTTTGTTGGTGATGCACCTGCTTAGTGACTGCGGTTTGTTGGTGATGCACCTGCTTAGTGACTGCGGTTTGTTGGTGATGCGCCTGCTTAGTGACTGCGGTTTGTTGGTGATGCACCTTTCAGTGTTTCAGATGAGCCCGGTGTGGCGGGTAGTGTGTGTGTGTGTGTGTGTAGGGGGGGGGGGGGGGTAGTGTGGTGGTGGTGGCGGGAGGTTCAGTGTGCAGCTGTGTTTATGTGGTGTTCTATCACTGTCTGTAAACACCACTACAGGACTTACCAGGCAGGAGATGAGCAGTGTCTTACCGCATCTTACAGTGTCTTACAGTATCTTATAGTTACATTGGCTTACACCATATTGCAGTTACAGTGTCTTACATCACCTTACAGTGTCTACAGTATCTTATAGTTACAGTGGCTTACAACATATTACAGTTACAGTATATTACACCATCTTATAGCGCCTTACAGTATCGTATAGTTACAGTGGCTTTCACCATTTTACCGCTACAGTGGCTTACACCATCTTACAGTGTCTTACAGTATCTTATAGTTACAGTGGCTTACACCATATTACAGTTACAGTGTCTTACATCATATTACAGTGTCTTACAGTATATTACAGTTACAGGGGCTTACATCATATTACAGTTACAGTGTCTTACACCATCTTATAGCGCCTTACAGTATCTTATAGTTACAGTGGATTACATCATATTACAGTTACAGATTCTTACAACATCTTACAGTGTCTTACAGTATCTTATAGTTACAGTGACTTACACCACATTACAGTTACAATGTCTTACAATATGTTACAGTGTCTTACAGTATACTATAGTTACAGTGGCTTACAACATCTTACAGTTACAGTGTCTTACATCATCTTATAACGCTTTCAGTATCTTATAGTTACATTGGCTTACAACATACAATAGTTACAGTGTCTTACATCATCTTATAGCGCCTTACAGTATATTATAGTTACAGTGGCTTACAACATATTACACTTACAGTGTCTTACATCATCTTACAGCATGTTACAGTATCTTATAGTTACAGTGGCTTACATCATATTATAGTTACAGTGCCTTACAGCATCTTATATCGCCTTACAGTATGTTATACTTACAGTGTCTTACAACATATTACAGTTACAGTGTCTTACATCATCTTACAGCGTGTTACATTATCTTATAGTTAGTTACATTGGCTTACAACATACAATAGTTACAGTGTCTTACATCATCTTATAGCGCCTTACAATACATTATAGTTACAGTAGCTTACAACATATTACAGTTGCAGTGTCTTACATCGTGTTACAGTATCTTATAGTTACAGTGGCTTACAACATATCAGCGCTAGGCATTTAGTTGCAGACAGAGCTGATCACACAGATCTGTACAGGAGGACTGTTGATCTGGTAATCGGTCCGGTCAGTGCTAGGCATTCAGTTGCAGGCAGACCTGCTCATACAGATCTGTACAGGAGGAATGTTGATCCAGTCTGGTCATGTTGACGTTCAGTTAAAATGTGTTTAACTGCCAGTTCAACTAGTGTTTCGTAAGACCTGCTACTCGACTCCAACCCACTCACTAACAGTAACACTCATGCTTGGTCTGGGATTATTTGGCGCAGGGCACACTGCGGTGGGGCGCAGCGCACAGTGCGGTGGGAGCTAAAACAGTGGTTCGGCTCTTCTAGTTCAGTCTGTAGAGCGCAATCTGTAATGAGCCGTCTGTAACATGTAGTCGGTCATAATGCACAGTCTGCAACCCGCAGTCTGCAACATGCTGTGACAACCTGCAGTCTGTACACAGTGCCACTGCACTCTGGTAAAGCTGGCTGTCTGTAAATAACTGCAGCCAAACACTCAGCTGCACCACGCGTCTCCTTCCATATCAACCTCCGTTCTTTACCCACCCGCTCCTCAATGCTACCTTTCTCCCTCCTTTCTTCCCTCCTCCCCCGCACCTCCCTGCTCGCCCTCCCTCTGTACCACCCATCCTTCTCTCCCTCTCTCTCTCTCTCTCTCCCTCTCTCTCTCTCTCTCCCTCCCTCTCCCTCTCCCCCTCACCGCTCCACAGGCTTCGTTCTAAAGCCTGTGTATAGCATCGCCCCGTCCCACCAGATGGCTCCAGTGGTGCGTGACATCCTCCACCACTTAGACCAGGTGGCAGCACCACTGTCGTCAGTCAGCAGCTATTACTGGAGAGGTGGTGCACATGGGGAATGCGCCTGGGAGATGAGTGTGTGTGGTGTGTGTGGTGTGTGTGTGGTGTGGGAGGGTGTTGAGAGCTCCATTATACCAGATGCGCTAGTAGCTGGCTCGAGTTCATATTCTCCAACCCAGGTAATCCACACAACAATACAGAGGCAAATCTGGGGAGATCTCCTGGTTAAATTGTGTTTGTCGCCTGTAGTGGAGAGACCAGAAAGAAGTGATGGTAAACCGGATCTCTACCGAGTCAATATGCACAGGCTAAGTCATCAAGATGGCAATGGCTGCCAATTGTAGGAGCGCCATTGAGAGCTTTCACTGTCAGCACATTGTACCAACAGTCGGCCTCATTAAGGTGACAATGGCCGGCAATTGCAGTGGCACCATAGGGGGCTTTCACTGTCGGCACGTACCGACAGTCTGTCATTAAGGTGACAATGGCCGACAATTGTAGTGGCACCATAGAGGGCGTTCACTGTCGGCATGTACCGACAGTCTGTCATTAAGGTGACAATGGCCGACAATTGTAGCAGCACCATAGAGGGCGTTCACTGTCGGCACGTACCGACAGTCTGTCATTAAGGTGACAATGGCCGACAATTGTAGCAGCACCATAGAGGGCGTTCACTGTCGGCACGTACCGACAGTCTGTCATTAAGGTGACAATGGCCGACAATTGTAGTGGCACCATAGAGGGCGTTCACTGTTGGCACATACCAACAGTCTGTCATTAAGGTGACAATGGCCGACAATTGTAGTGGCACCATAGAGGGCGTTCACTGTCATGGTACAACGTGCCGACAGTCTGCATCATCGATGTGACAATGGCTGACAATTGTAGCAGCACCATAAAGGGTTTTTACTGTTGGCACATTGTTCCGACAGTCTGCCTCATCAGGGTGAAAATGGCCACCAGTTGTAACAACACATGATAGTATTCCATACCCCAGCTTTCGCTAAGTTGTATAATAGATGCTAGTATCTGATGACTGATAGTTTCTCTAGCTAGGCCAATATGTGCTAGTAATGTATTCTATACCAGAGGTTTTGGTAGCTTGTATAATAGATGCTAGTAATAGTAGTATTTCATGACTGATAGGTTCTCTACCTAGCCCAATACATGCTAGTATTCTATACACCAGGTTTCACTAACTTGTATAATAGATGCTAGTATTTCATGACTGATTGTTTCTCTAACTAGTCCAAGACATTACCGTAGGTATGGAATATTAGTACTACTACTAGTATTCCATACCTACGGTTTCGCTAACTTGATAATAGATGCCAGTATTTCATGACCGATAGTTTCTCTAACTAGTCCAATACACGCTAGTGTTCCATACCCCAGGTTTCGTTAGTCTGTATAATATATACTACTAATAAGTACTATTCCATACCCCAGGTTTCGTTAGTCTGTATAATATATACTACTATTACTATTCCATACCCCGGGTTTCGCTAACATGTATAATATATACTAGTGTTCCATACACCACGTTTCGCTGTTGTGTACAATACACACTAATGTTCCATACACCAGGTTTTGCTGACGTGTACAATACACACTAATGTTCATACACCAGGTTTCGCTGTCGTGTACAATACACACTAATGTTCATACACCAGGTTTCGCTGTCGTGTACAATACACACTAATATTCCATACACCAGGATTTGCTGTCGTGTACAATACACACTAATGTTCCATACACCAGGTTTTGCTGACGTGTACAATACACACTAATGTTCATACACCAGGTTTGTTGTGCAATACACATAATGTTCACACCAGGTTTGCTGTCGTGTACAATACACACTAATGTTCCATACACCAGGATTTGCTGTCATGTACAATACACACTAACGTTCCATACACCAGGTTTTGCTGACGTGTACAAACTACAATACACACTAATGTTCCATACACCACGTTTTGCTGTCGTGTACAATACACACTAATGTTCCATACACCAGGTTTTGCTGTCGTGTACAATACACACTAATGTTCATACACCAGGATTTGCTGTCATGTACAATACACACTAATGTTCCATACACCACGTTTTGCTGTCGTGTACAATACACACTAATGTTCATACACCAGGATTTGCTGTCATGTACAATACACACTAACGTTCCATACACCAGGTTTTGCTGACGTGTACAAACTACAATACACACTAATGTTCCATACACCACGTTTTGCTGTCGTGTACAATACACACTAATGTTCCATACACCAGTTTTGCTGTCATGTACAATACACACTAACGTTCCATACACCAGGTTTCGCTGTCGTGTACAAACTACAATACACACTAACGTTCCATACACCAGGTTTTGCTGACGTGTACAATACACACTAACGTTCCATACACCAGGTTTTGCTGACGTGTACAATACACACTAGTGTTCCATACACCAGGTTTTGCTGACGTGTACAATACACACTAATGTTCCATACACCAGGTTTCGCTGTCGTGTACAATACACACTAATGTTCCATACACCAGGTTTTGCTGTTGTGTACAATACACACTAATGTTCATACACCAGGTTTCGCTGTCGTGTACAATACACACTAATGTTCCATACACCAGGTTTTGCTGACGTGTACAATACACACTAACGTTCCATACACCAGGTTTTGCTGACGTGTACAATACACACTAACATTCCATACACCAGGTTTATGCTGACGTGTACAATACACACTAGTGTTCCATACACCAGGTTTTGCTGACGTGTACAATACACACTAGTGTTCCATACACCAGGTTTTGCTGACGTGTACAATACACACTAATGTTCCATACACCAGGTTTTGCTGACGTGTACAATACACACTAATGTTCCATACACCAGGTTTTGCTGTCGTGTACAATACACACTAGTGTTCCATACACCAGGTTTTGCTGACGTGTACAATACACACTAACATTCCATACACCAGGTTTATGCTGACGTGTACAATACACACTAACGTTCCATACACCACGTTTTGCTGTCGTGTACAATACACAGTAGTGTTCCATACACCAGGTTTTGCTGACATGTACAATACACACTAACGTTCCATACACCAGGTTTTGCTGACGTGTACAAACTACAATACACACTAACGTTCCATACACCAGGTTTTGCTGACGTGTACAATACACACTAATGTTCCATACACCAGGTTTTGCTGACGTGTACAATACACACTAATGTTCCATACACCAGGTTTTGCTGACGTGTACAATACACACTAATGTTCATACACCAGGTTTCGCTGTCGTGTACAATACACACTAATGTTCCATACACCAGGTTTTGCTGACGTGTACAATACACACTAATGTTCCATACACCAGGTTTCGCTGTCGTGTACAATACACACTAATGTTCCATACACCAGGTTTTGCTGACGTGTACAAACTACAATACACACTAATGTTCCATACACCAGGTTTTGCTGACGTGTACAATACACACTAACGTTCCATACACCAGGTTTCGCTGTCGTGTACAATACACACTAATGTTCCATACACCAGGTTTTGCTGTCGTGTACAATACACACTAACGTTCCATACACCAGGTTTCGCTGACGTGTACAATACACACTAATGTTCCATACACCAGGTTTTGCTGTCGTGTACAATACACACTAATGTTCATACACCAGGTTTTGCTGTCGTGTACAATACACACTAATGTTCCATACACCAGGTTTTGCTGTCGTGTACAATACACACTAATGTTCCATACACCAGGTTTCGCTGTCGTGTACAATACACACTAATGTTCCATACACCAGGTTTTGCTGACGTGTACAATACACACTAATGTTCCATACACCAGGTTTTGCTGACGTGTACAATACACACTAATGTTCCATACACCAGGTTTTGCTGTCGTGTACAATACACACTAACGTTCCATACACCAGGTTTTGCTGTCGTGTACAATACACACTAACATTCCATACACCACGTTTCGCTGTTGTGTACAATACACACTAATGTTCATACACCAGGTTTCGCTGTCGTGTACAATACACACTAATGTTCATACACCAGGTTTCGCTGTCGTGTACAATACACACTAATGTTCCATACACCAGGTTTTGCTGACGTGTACAATACACACTAATGTTCCATACACCAGGTTTTGCTGACGTGTACAATACACACTAACATTCCATACACCAGGTTTTGCTGACGTGTACAAACTACAATACACACTAACGTTCCATACACCAGGTTTTGCTGACGTGTACAATACACACTAATGTTCATACACCAGGTTTCGCTGTCGTGTACAATACACACTAATGTTCCATACACCACGTTTCGCTGACGTGTACAATACACACTAATGTTCATACACCAGGTTTCGCTGACGTGTACAATACACACTAACGTTCCATACACCAGGTTTCGCTGTCGTGTACAATACACAGTAGTGTTCCATACACCAGGTTTTGCTGACGTGTACAATACACACTAATGTTCCATACACCAGGTTTTGCTGACGTGTACAATACACACTAACATTCCATACACCAGGTTTTGCTGACGTGTACAATACACACTAGTGTTCCATACACCAGGTTTTCGCTGACGTGTACAATGCACACTAATGTTCATACACCAGGTTTCGCTGACGTGTATAATACACACTAATGTTCCATACACCACATTTCGCTGGTGTGTATAATAATAGTACATCACACATTAACCCGTCTCCTGGGTCCTGCAGTGACAGGCAGTGCGTGTTTACCGGCACTGACTCATCGGCCTAAAAAGAAACCATTTACTGTCCTCTCCACAAACACCGCCCAGAACCATGTGTGGTTCACGTATATATACCGCCAGGGCAGCCTCTCTGGTAGCACGAGGACGGGAGGACGCGCCCACTGGGTCCCAGCCTGTTTTCAGTTACAAAAACTGCTGATGTCAGAAGGCTCCTCACTTTTGATTATCACATGTTTTTTTAAGTTCTGTCATTTTATTTGATAAAAATAATATATTAGATCGCTCATTATAAAAATAATATATTAGATCGCTCATTATAAAAATAATATATTAATCGCTCATTATAATCCACTTTACTTTAGGTTGGAATAACTTTGATTTTAATGGCTAACTTTGGAGATATTTGAAGTCAAAAGAGGGAAAATAATGTTGGTGTGCACACCGAAATGGTGTACATGACAGATGTATGACTTGCAGCAGTGGCAGGTTATATAACATTGACGCGTATTGCTTCAGTGCAGTAATACATATTTAATATATGCACCAATATCTAAGTTGAACATGTAGGGTTAAATATAGGCAATTACTTTAGTTTTGAACATGTTATGCTTTCAACAGATTCTGCAACTGAGCAGCGTTCTGTTGACCTTTGACCTGTCTGTTCTTGTGGACCAGTAGTGGACACTAGCATGGTCCCATGTTTACTTCAGAACGCGCTGTCCAGGATGCATATAGGATTTAACTTAGTTCCTCTATGCACCACTCGAAACCAAGCGCTCTATCACCTCATCTAAGTCTCAATAGCATGACGAGTGCTTCGAGCCATGAGCCGCCAGTATAAATGGCGTCCACACAACTATGGCATGTTCCTCTTGCACTTCCGGGGTCCATACATTGCCTGGAAAGTATTGAAAAGTCTTGAACTTCATTTGCCCCATTTCAAGGCCTTGAAAAGCCTTCAATTTCACCTATTTTGGGTCATCATCATCATGCTGTCGGTCGCGATGCGACAAAGACTGCTTTCATTACTTGACTGCTGCTCTCCTAGATTTCATGAAAGCTGCCTGCAAAAGTGTTGAAGTGCTGCTGGCTTTTGCAAGTTACCAGCAGTACTCTCTTGGGGAGCAAATAGAGGTTTCACACCGGCAAGAACATGTCCAGACAGGCCTATTTTGGGTAATTGCCTTGAATTCCATTAAACTGTCCCCACTGATCTAAATTAGTCCGAAATCGCCATTCGCCATTGTTGCTTTTTTCTACAAATCCGAGTGAAAATAGTCTTGAATTCCGATCAGAAACCACCTTGAAAAGCCTTGAAATATCGTTGAATTCCATATCTTCACATGTGTACGACGGACCCTGTGCTTCACATTCACACTCAACCTACCGCCTCTTTTTGACCCCATGTATACGCCCCTGTATTCTACAACAGGTAACCATGGTAACGGCCGCTGAGTCTGCTTCTTGTAGACGCGGTTATATATTGAGTTCACTTCATGGCAGCAGGGAGATAGATCCCCGTGTGCGACCTCCACCTACAAGCGTGACCTTGTGGGTGAAGGTCCCCGACTGCCTCCTGGTCCATGAGCGTGTTTGTAGTTAGGTTCCTTAACACCAGGAGGCGCCATCGAACTGTTCCCGTGACTGTCCATACTATGTGGCTGAATGAAAATGTGCCAGATGCATCAGATATATTAGATAACAACATAGCATGGCGTGTCATGTGATTCCTAGATCACGTGGTATGGAACAAACAGGTGTTCATGAGAAATACATACATTTGAATCCTGCGAAAATTCAGTTAGCGTACGCTGGATGGACTTGGAAGCTTTCGCACGACCCTGTCTTCATGTTCACGTAAACCAATAATAATATATTCCCAGTATTGCATGGTGTGCTGATTTGATCTTGAGCTTTGTTTATAACCCCCCCCCCCCAATGGAAATAAGCATGTTGCATTATGAAAATAAGCATGTTGCATTATGACTGTTGTGTTCTATAGGTTTGACCATGACTTGCACTATTCGGAAGGATGCCCGGTAGCCGCCATGTTGGATTGCCAGCTCTGTCCGGTGGACTGCATGCGTTGACCTTGGTGTGCTTTATTTTACAGTTTTCGTGCACTTCACTGCGGGCATGGGCTCCGCCCGAGGTACAGTAGTTCCTTTACTGCGGTGCAGGGGGCGCCACTGTGTTCGGCTGGTTCCCCCACCCACTGTGCGCTTTGCGTGTGACCGCCAACACCAGCTGTGATTGTGTGCGTCCCGGGGTTCGAACCAGCCTGTGTCGTGTCACTAGTGCTGTCCGTTGTGTGTCTCTGGGGGACATCTCCGTCTGTCTGTCTGCGCAAGCTGTGCAGCTTCCTGTGCAGCTTCCTGTGAAGCTTCATGTGCAGCTTCCTGTGCAGCTTACCTGCAAACCGGAAGTGGGGGGAGGATGGGGACGCTCGGTCGGTGCGCATGCGCGCAATAAATGCCGTGTTTGTCGTCGTGTTGCTCGCTTTGTGGCGAAGATGTCCCACTCAGCTTTATGTCTGTGTGTCACAGAAGTGTGTGTGTGTCACAGAAGTGTGTGTGTCACAGAAGTGTGTGTGTCACAGAAGTGTGTGTGGCACAGAAGTGTGTGTGTCACAGAAGTGTGTGTGTCACAGAAGTGTGTGTGTCACAGAAGTGTGTGTGTGGCACAGAAGTGTGTGTCACAGAAGTGTGTGTGTGTCACAGAAGTGTGTGTGTCACAGAAGTGTGTGTGTCACAGAAGTGTGTGTGTGTCACAGAAGTGTGTGTCACAGAAGTGGTGTGTATGTCTGTGTATGCGTGTGCGTATGTATATATATAAATATATAAAAATATATATTATATGTAGTATATATTGTATATATATACGTATATTCATACACATATATAGAGATAGCGCGAGAGAGAGCGTGTGTGTGTGTGAGTTCTTACACTTGTTAAATACAGTCAGAGAGAGAAACAGTACGTGTATGAGTTCTTACATAATGGTGTTAAATACAGTGCAGAGTCTGTGGTGAAGTTTGCACTCTTCATTTTGCACTTCTATTAAATGATTACAGGTTGTGTTTAAAAGACACACAAAACTATCGGTGGAGAATGACTGGAGATTTCGGGCCTGGATACATCTTAAGCCGTGCAATAATCAGGCTGATTACACAAGACAGGGGACTGTTGTGGCAGACTGTCCAAGCTATGCTTGACGAGGAGCCATGTGTTAATTATGTTGTCTCGTCTAACTAGATTTTTGGAGCTGATGCAATATATTAATTTTTAAATATAATTTACATATATATTATATATATGTAGTAGATATATAATTTACATATATAATGTATAAATATGTAAATATACTTGCATAGTTATATTTATTTTTATTCATTATATATACACATACAATATTTTGCAATATATATACATATACACACATATGCACAGTCTGTGTACTTTATATACTATATGTACATCGTAATATGCAGTATAAAGAAGGCTGGTATCAGTTTATTGAACTAACAACAAACCTTCCACTCATATTGCAACACCATTATCTGACTTTTGTTACACACAATACCCGGCATTAATCGGACATATCATACCTGTTATATCGACAAGGACGACCTGTTGCTTATGACTTATACCGAAACAGTCCCCCCTCTCCCCCACCCCTCCCCTCTTTCTCCCTGCCCTCCCATCTCCCATCCCGTCCCCTCCCCTCCCCCTCCCCCTCCCCCTCCTTTCCCCCCTCCCCCTCCCTCCGTCCCCCACCATTCCGATTTGAGCACTACGCAGTTAGTGGCCGGCTCTGTTGTCTGTTGTTGGACCAATTAAAGACCAGTTAAAGACCGGCTTGACAGTCTTTACATACAGCCGGTAAGCCCGGGTGCAACTGGAGGGGAGGATTCCAAATGCATAAAGAAAAGGGGGTTTCATATGCATAAAGAGAGGTTCCATATGCATAAAGAGGCATTCCAAGCTTATGTAAGAATCATGTTACGACTTAAAGTAATCCTACTACTTCCCCAAACTCTCAGTCTCACTGGTTCCCTTCGTTTAACGTTTTGGTTGGGGAGTGGGAAGTACTGGGACCCTCCCTGGACACGGTCCTGGGCTGACATTGCACCGTTATGTGCACACACGCAGTGTGACACCTGTTTGTACACCAGACAGCCACTTGTCATGGTCGGCTCCACTTGTTGGACACGGTCCTGGGCTGACACTGCACCGTTACGTGCCACACGCAGTGTGACACCTGTTTGTAGACCAGACAGCCACTTGTCATGGTCGGCTCCACTTGTTGGACACAGGCCTGGGCTGACACTGCACCGTTACGTGCCACACGCAGTGTGACACCTGTTTGTAGACCAGACAGCCACTTGTCATGGTCGGCTCCACTTGTTGGACACAGGCCTGGGCTGACACTGCACCGTTACGTGCCACACGCAGTGTGACACTTGTTTGTAGACCAGACAGCCACTTGGCAGGTGGCGAGGTGTTAATTCATAACCGCTGAGTCATAGTCGGCTCCACTTGTCGGACTAGTTTACTAAATAAATTATATCAGTTACTAATAAAACCTTAAATATTCTGTCGGGAATTTTATATCCGTTGGCCACAAATATATAATTGTGAGCTTCTTAATGTAATGAATTCTATTGACACATAATTGATTGTATGCTTTGATGTGTAAAAGCGATGGTCTGACTAATGCCTGGTACACACCTACCGTTTGTGCGCGCACACCTCCCGTTTACGATCGAAAACTGCCCGTTTCGCGCACAAAAATCGCTAGGTGTGTGCCCCCCGCGCACACGTAGCGATTGCGATTCGCGCATAAAACTCAGTTTTTAGTGCTAAAAGCGGCCGTTTACGATTGCGATTCGCGATTCGAAAAACGAATCGGCCCGTTTTCAGTTTTAAGCGGGTCGGGTCGAGTCGCGAGTTTTAGTGCGCGAATCCTATACGGGAGGTGTATACTAGGCATAAAAAAACACGGCGTAAAGCAACCACCAATCAATCAACTATCCAACGGTTGGTTTGGTTGTTGGAGTGTTATGTCCTGGCAACATTTAAGGTCATATCAGGATGGGTACCGACTTGTGAGAGTATGCACTCATGGCGACTTTATAGTGCTTCCCCACTGGGAAATCAGGCCACCAGCACCATGACCCGATATTCCACTCAGTCACGTTATCCTGACACTGAGCTAACCAGTCCTTGGCCTATCCTATTAATGCTAAACGCCTGGCTAGGAAGTGACAAGTATCAATTTTTAAGTCATTGGTTTGACTCGACCAGCGTTCGAACCCATGGGTTCGAATCCCACGATCTAGCAAAACGGGAGACGGGCGCTCAACTCAATCGGCGATCCCGTCTGGTCTGTCAGACCCTATACCTCTGTTCACTGATTTTTCAGTTATTACGTTTATATTAAAAACAAACATATTCTATATAGACCTTATATCTCTTGTCATTAATTACTTTTATATCTAACAAAGAAACATTCTGTATAGACCCCGTACCTCTGTTCAATAATTACTTTTATATTAAACCAAAAAAACTAGAAAATTCTATATATTCTATATGTTCATTAATTGTGTTTATATTAACAACTAACAAACATTCTATATAGTCCATATACATGTGTTCACGAATTACTTATATTTAAAACAAACAAACGTTATATATAGTCCATATACATGTGTTCAGGAATTACTTTATATTTAAAACAAACAAACGTTCTATATAGTCCATATACATGTGTTCACTAATTGCATTTATATTTAAATTTTAAGACAAACATTCTATCTGAACGCTACACCTCTGTTCATTAATTGCGTTTATATTAACAACAAACAAACATTCTATATAGACCATATACATGTGTTCACTAATTACTTTATATTTATTAACAACAAACAAACATTCTATATAGACCATATACATGTGTTCACTAATTACTTTATATTTATTAACAACAAACAAACATTCTATATAGACCATATACATGTGTTCACTAATTACTTTGATATTTTAAAACAAATAAACAATCTACACAAGCCGATATCCAACCACACGCCCACCTCCTGTCCTTGTTCACCAACATGAAACCTGCACCAGCTGCTTGCTGTATTGTTACCTGCGGTGACCTGCTGTGACCTGCCCAGCAGGAAAGCCCTCCCCCCCCCGCCCCCCCGACGTGAAACCCCCCCCCCCCCCTCCTCCGGCACCTCTCGTTGGGCTGTGGCAGGAGTCACGGTTCAGTGGACAGAGCCGTGCATCCAATCACCTTAATTAAGGTTCATGTGAGGCTGGTAATGGATTAACCGCGTCCCTTACTACGCTTTCCACACACGCTCTCCCCCCCCCCCCTCTTTCTCCCCCCCCCCCCCCGCCCCGCGTGCCCATTGTCTGGCTGGAGTTGGCTCCAACTTAGTCCAAGACCCGGCCGTCATCCCGCCGTGTTAAAGCTATGTAATCCCATGGTTTGTATTTCCACCATTTAAATATATATATTATAAAAGGGATGATATTTTCCGCTTTTAAACGGATTTCCGCTTTTCCCCCACATATAACTACCGGCTACAGTACAAAGGAGGAAGGAACACGAGAAGTGGGGTGAGATGTATTCTCTGCTAGGGAATATTAAAACAGACTCGGGCACGAATGACCGTGTTGAGCGTCCGTAGTTAGCAAAGCTGGCGGTGGTGGCGCCACTGGTTACGTGGGAGGGGGTACTCCGCGCTAAATGGATATATATAACAAATAGCAGTATAATACTAGTACAATAACAATAATAACTCCCTTCCACACACACACACACACAATATATATATATTAGGCTGATCGCAATAATTGTTACTTTACTTTGTTTTGAAGTAAGTTTGTTTTTAAAGGGAAATGTTTAAAGCTGCACAGTCCAATGAAGCATAACATTTTCAAAACCAAAATAATTATTTAAATTTGATTCTACATATCTAACTTAGATACTAATGCACTTATTAAGCATTTGTTTCTGCGTAGAAGGCAATACTGAGTCAATTTAACATAACCTGTTACTGCAGAAGTCTATGGTGTCAGACTTTTGGCAAGCTTGCCTAAACTAATTTTCCATGTTTGCACTCAAAATATCTCAAAAGTTTACCATTTAAAATATATGGTGATTGATCTAATATATTTATCTCAGAAAAAATACAGAAATCCAAAACCATCGGACTATGCAACTTTAAGCTAATGAAAGTATAACTTATAAACATGCCAAATTAATGTAGGTTTGCTTTCTGACATGCTAGACGGAGGCTTTGTTTACTCAGTGACACAACACAGCAGTGAATGTTTAATCAGTGACACAACACAACAGTGAATGTTTAATCAGTGACACAACACAGCAGTGCATGTTGAATGAGTGCACCACTGTCTAAGTTGAGCGAGTTTTGGTTCAGATAATGTTATACTTTTGTTGTGCTATGTGGATATAAAGTGTTGAACTCTGTCATTTTCTGAGATAAAGATATTATTAGGCTGATCATTATAATTGACCTTACTTTAGCAGTTTAGTTTGAAGTAACTTTGATTTAAACTTACTAACTTGGTACATATTTGAAATGTAAATGTGCCAAATTAATTTGGGCGTGCTTGTCAAAACTCTTGATTCCATGAGCTTCAGTAGCAACAACTTCAGTAAAATTGACTTGTTACGTCCTTCTAATTTCTATGTAGCAACAAACACTCAACAAGTGCAAAGTGCACCAGTAATCTAAGTGGGATACGGAGGTTTGAATATAGGTGAGTGTTTTGCTTTTGAAAATATGATGCTTTAACTTATCTAGATTTGATCCCACATATCTAATTTAGATATTGAAGCGCTTATTAATGATATATTTCTGTATAGAAGGGAATATTATTACTAAGTCAATGGAATGGAACTTATTATTGTTGAAACCTATAGTGTCAGAGTTTTGCCATGCTTGCCAACATTACTTTCCGTTGTTTGCGCTTCATCTCTCTCCAAAGTTAGCAATTTAAAATAAATGTTGCTAAAATAAGGTCTGTTATATCGATCACCCTACTATTACTGAGTACTATTACTACTAATAGTACTATATTTATCTGTAAGAGAAAGTGACAGAAACTCAGAACCATGGGACCATGCAACTTGAAGTAACGTCATTAAGTCACATACTGTCAGTCACATACAGATAGAAGTAGTTCTCCTGAAACTCAGAACCATCGGACCATGCAACTTGAAGTAACGTCATTAAGTCACATACTGTCAGTCACGTACAGATTGAACTAGTTCTCCTGTCCGCCATAAGGGGGCGGCGTCCCACCCTTTCGCTCCTGCTTCCTGCCCAAACCCAGCGTCCCGCCGAACTGACCAACCCTGCCCGTCTGCTCGGTACCGACGCGGTGACGTCACAACGTGGTGACGTCACAGTAAACCGGCCATGAGTCCAGGCGTGAAAGCGCTTTTATACTAGCGTTAATCTGCTGCTGTTACTGTCAACACGGGGTGATGGACACAGCTGGGGAGGGGGGGGGGCTGATGGGGGTGGGGGTGGGAGTAGAGAGTGGAGGGAGGGTGGGGGCAGGGTGGGTGGAGAGGGGAGAGCGGCTGGCCAGTGTGGCGGCGGGCAGGGATCGGTGCGGTGGCAGTGTTTTCAGTTGATGGGACCTCAACAAGCCTGGAGCACCTGGACCCCGAGGTAAACAAACCCCAGCCTGCAGCACCGTGCCCGGCCCCGGGACCAGAGGACGGGCGGAGACCGGAGCCCCAAGCACGGGGTACAGTCGGGCTGACGGGCGGGGGGAGTCCGATAAGGACAGATAACTGTCACCACCAGCAGGCCTGAGCCCGTACCGACCTGTAGGTTGGTTGGTTGTTGGAGATTTACTTCCTGGCAACAGTTAGGGTTATATCAGGACGGGCTACCTGTAGGAGAGAGGTATACCTATTAGTACCTTACAGCGGAGAGCGGCGGCCGGCCGGTAGAAGCACCTGACAGACCGGGGTGCGCCCTGCTGCCCGACAGTCACAAAATGCTGAGTCACACACACGAGTCCTTCTCCAAGTTCCTGCAGTTCTTCAGGGGCACCACCCCTTCCCCGCCTCCGCCTCCGCCTCTGCAGGCCCGGCGGATCTACCCCCGGCGGCAGGCCCGGCCCCGCCCGCCCCCCTCCCCCGGGTCCTCGTCCGGCGAGGAGGACGGGGAATCCCCGGTGACCTCACCGGCTGAGGACACCTGTCGGGGAAGCCCCCGTGGAGAGCCGGCCTCGGTGGATGCCGGGAGGGGCGTCCCTGATCTGTCCAGGCCGAGATGTGTGGCCCGTGATGGGTCACCCACAGGACAGCTGCACCTTACATCAACACAGGAACAGTCCCGTGTTGGGTCACCCACAGGACAGCTGCACCTTACATCAACACAGGAACAGTCCCGTGTTGGGTCACACACAGGACAGCTGCACCTTACATCAACACAGGAACAGTCCTGTGTTGTGTCACCCACAGGACAGCTGCACCTTACATCAACTCAGGCACATCCCCATGTTGGGTCACCCACAGGACAGCTGCACCTTACATCAACACAGGCACAGCCCTGTGTTGGGTCACCCACAGGACAGCTGCACCTTACATCAACACAGGAACAGTCCTGTGTTGTGTCACCCACAGGACAGCTGCACCTTACATCAACACAGGAACAGCCCTGTGTTGGGTCACCCACAGGACAGCTGCACCTTACATCGCAGCCGTGTTGGGTGGGTGTTTGGTGTGTTGGGTCACCCAGGACAGCTGCACCTTACATCAACACAGGCACAGCCCTGGTTGGGTCACCCACAGGACAGCTGCACCTTACATCAACACAGGAACAGTCCTGTGTTGGGTCACCCACAGGACAGCGTTGGGGGTTGGGTGGGTACATCAATCAGGCACAGCCCTGTGTTGGGTCACACACAGGACAGCTGCATTTGGCATTGTTGGGTAACAGGACAGCTGCACCTTACATCAACTCAGGCACAGCCCTGTGTTGGGTCACCCACAGGACAGCTGCACCTTACATCAACACAGGAACAGTCCCGTGTTGGGTCACCCACAGGACAGCTGCACCTTACATCAACTCAGGCACAGCCCCGTGTTGAGTCACCCACAGGACTGCTGCACCTTACATCAACACAGGAACAGTCCCGTGTTGAGTCACCCACAGGACTGCTGCACCTTACATCAACACAGGCACAGCCCCGTGTTGGGTCACCCACACGACAGCTGCACCTTACATCAACACAGGCACAGCCCCGTGTTGAGTCACCCACAGGACTGCTGCACCTTACATCAACACAGGCACATCCCCATGTTGGGTCACCCACAGGACAGCTGCACCTTACATCAACACAGGCACAGCCCCGTGTTGGGTCACCCACAGGACAGCTGCACCTTACATCAACTCAGGCACAGCCCTGTGTTGGGTCACCCACAGGACAGCTGCACCTTACATCAACACAGGCACAGCCCCGTGTTGGGTCACCCACACGACAGCTGCACCTTACATCAACACAGGACTCCCCATGTTGGGTCACACAGGACAGCTGCATTACATCACCAGGCACGCCCGTGTTGGGTCACCCACAGGACAGCTGCACCTTACATCAACTCAGGCACAGCCCTGTGTTGGGTCACCCACAGGACAGCTGCACCTTACATCAACACAGGCACAGCCCCGTGTTGGGTCACCCACACGACAGCTGCACCTTACATCAACACAGGCACATCCCCATGTTGGGTCACCCACAGGACAGCTGCACCTTACATCAACACAGGCACAGCCCCGTGTTGGGTCACCCACACGACAGCCCCACCTGACATCACATACCCCACCTCTCGGGATACGGTCGGACCTGGGGCTGTGTGGACTGGTTCCACCCGAATCCGACAGAGGGCGCCACGAACCGGTGGGAGTTTTTGTTATTCCATTCACTTGTTACTACTGTTAGTCCCTCATACACGACTTACTACAAATAGACCAGTTAATCCCAGCTGGCATCCAGCGCGTGCCTGCTGGTCCGTGTTTAACTTGCGCGCTGTGTTTGTGGTGTTTCGGTGACCTCTGGTCTGGGAGGTCAGACCGGAAGCATCTCCCCACAGATAAGTCACTCTCTGTCACTCTATGTCACGTGTCAGAATCAGCTATTCACACCCCAGGGTGATCACCAAACTCGCACTGTGCTCCCTGATGACAATTAACATGCATTATTTAGTTAACACGTCTGTGTTTCTATCTCTGCATTTGATTGGTTCAACCGTTATTGATTGAGCAGTTATTAAATTGGCAGTCATTGATTGAGCAGTTATTGATTAAGCAGTTATGCAACCTGCTGACAGCAAGGTGCCTACTTGAGACAGCGGCCCGCCTGGTGCCCGGTGACAGTAACATGCCTACTTGAGACAGCGGCCCGCCCGGTGCTCAGTGACAGTAAGATATCTAGTTGAGACGGGTGGTCCGCTCGGTGCTCGATGACAGTAATGTGCCTACTTGAGACAGCGACCCACCCGGTGCTCAGTGACAGTAAGGTATCTAGTTGAGCCGGGTGGTCCGCCCGGTGCTCGATGACAGTAATGTGCCTACTTGAGACAGCGACCCACCCGGTGCTCAGTGACAGTAAGGTATATAGTTGAGCCGGGTGGTTCGCCCGGTGCTCGATGACAGTAATGTGCCTACTTGAGACAGCGACCCACCCGGTGCTCAGTGACAGTAAGGTATATAGTTGAGCCGGGTGGTCCGCCCGGTGCTCGATGACAGTAATGTGCCTACTTGAGACAGCGACCCACCCGGTGCTCAGTGACAGTACAGTAATATGCCTACTTGAGACGGGTGACCTTTTCATGGTGGCTGGCATTGAGCTGCGGCCACACCGGCAACATGGTGGTTCAATCTGCCCTGTGTGAGCACAGAGCCGACTGTCGGCACCAGACAGGTGGCACTGGTCGGTCAGTGGGAAGTCGGGCTGGTTAACACAGAGCAGTCTGTATAGATGGCGGCCGACAGAATGAACACTGTCACTAGTGTCGGTCAAAGCGCTGTCTCGGTCGGGCCGGGTTGGGTCGAGTCGGGTCGAGTCGGTGCAGTCGGAGGCAGGCCGTGACTGTGTTGGACGTGCAGGCATGTTTGGGGTGTTTGGGGTGGACGGACGTTGTTAGGCAGTAAACGGCCTTAAACACACTGTGTGTGTGGGGGGGGGGGGTGTAAGGGGGTGCATGAAGGTGACACAGTTGTGTACAGAACACTAAGAAACTGATGGCGTCTCACCCACACCTTGTACAGGGGAGCCTGCCTCTCCCGCCACCCGCCACCCGGCACCCGGCCATCTCTTCCTTAAAGCGGCACGTTCTGTTTAAAGCACCACATTTTCCAAACCGAAACACTGACCTAGATTCGATTACCATGATTAAGCACTTACCGCAGTTTGCTGCTTCTAATTTCTATGCTACAATTGTTATGCTCAAAAATAGAGTGGGGGGGGGGACTAAGCCAATATTGAACATTTTGGTGTAAACATATATGCACGATTATATTTAGCATGTTTTCACTTCAAATATCACCATTTAAATTAAAAGTTATTTCAAACTAATGTAATGTAGATTCTAATAACCTGCTTTATCTATGATAAAAAATCAGTTTAAACAAATAACTTTTGAAAAAAATTGTTTAAACCCAATATCCCAGTAATATCCTGATATTGACCAAACCAGTAACACCTATTCTAGTAATACCAAGTCCCAGGCTAGCTAGCGACAAGTATCAATTTGTTAACCATTGATTTGACTCAGTCGGGGTTCAAACACCCGGGTAGCCAGCCAGCGCCCTTAGTCTTAGCCTTAGTCTTATGGCCGGTGCACACCTACCGTTTACGATTTGCACACTAAAACTCGCGACTCGACCCGACCCGCTTAAAACTGAAAACGGGCCGATTCGTTTTTCGAATCGCGAATCGCAATCGTAAACGGCCGCTTTTAGTAAAAACTGAGTTTTATGCGCGAATCGCAATCGCTAGGTGTGCGCGGGGGGCGCACACCTAGCGATTTTTGGGCAGTTTTAGATCGTATACGGTAGGTGGGTGCGGAAAAACGGTAGGTGTGCACCGGCCATAAGTCTTACAGCTTGTGCCCGGTCACAGTCCCCAATGTCCCAGCTCACCACTCCCCTCACCTGTCCGCCAGGTGCTGCCGTCTGGTGAGAAGCGGGCGAACTACACTCTGAGTGTAGCGTCCGTTGGTTCTGGGTGCAGGGGAGCCCAGCCTGACACCACGGCGACGGTCACGTGATGGACATTTAAAGCTTCACAATCCGATGGTTTTAAATTTCTGCTGTACCTTTTTGAAATTTATATTTGTTATTTTGTTGATTTCTGACAAGAGCAGCAACATTAATTTACACTTCAGATATCTCCGAAGTTAGTCATTTAAAATGCATAGTTACTTCAAACTAACGTACGGTAGATTATAACAATCAACCTCCTATATTTATCTCAGAAAATAACAGAAATGCAAAGACACGGGACTATGTAACGTTAAGTAACGTCTTCTTTTTCTTCTTTTAAAGGCGGCAAATAAGTAAATAAAAAGTAGACCTCATTTTGGGGAAAGGGAGCCAACTGGAGTGGCGAGGTTGTCGTGTGAGTGGGTATTCAGGTAGTGTGCATGGGATCCCCCCCACCCCCACCCCCACCCCACTAACACACACGCACACTTAGGTAGCTGAATCAGTAGAGCGCAGGCTTCCCATGCGGGAGTTTGATTCCTGTTCAAATCAAACCAATGACTTACCAAATTGATACACGTCGCTTCCTAGCTTGGCACTCGGCATTATTAGGATATGGCAAGGACTGGTTAGCTCAATGTCAGGATAATGTGACTGAGTGGGAAATCAGGTCATGGTGTTGGTGGCCTGATTCCCCAGTGGGACAGCACTATAAAGTCACCATGAGTGCGCACTTTCACAAGGCAGTAAACCTGTCTTGATATGACCTTAGATGTTGCCCGGACGCAAAACTCCAACAACCAACCAACCAACC
Organism: Branchipolynoe longqiensis; assembly: GCA_030323885.1. Classification (NCBI taxonomy): domain Eukaryota; kingdom Metazoa; phylum Annelida; class Polychaeta; order Phyllodocida; family Polynoidae; genus Branchipolynoe; species Branchipolynoe longqiensis. The sequence continues at coordinate 15,251 of JASIRB010003013.1, read as the reverse complement.
AGTCAGCAACCAGTCACACCATGTTTACTTGGTAACTCCCCCCACCCACCCACACACCCACATGCTCCCCCACATGCTCCCCCACGCCCACACTGTGTTTACGAGCCCTCTGGGTGTGCACAGTCGGCCCATTGTATATTTAACTTTAAAATTACAATATCCTTCATTACCAGTGGAGCTGTGCTGCCCGGTCTAGTTCCACGACCCCTCACTAACCGGAACTGGCGCTGCCTGAGGTTCGGCGCGGTACACCAGGGGGCGCCACCCCTACCCCAGTGAGGCTGCCTCCTTTTGTAGTCACCATGGCCGTAATCCATTAACACGACCCGAGCGACTCGGGTCACCCGAGTTGTCAGAATTTCAAATCAAACACTGCGAGTAGAGTCGACAAATATACGGGCCATGTGCAAAACGATCCGACCCAAGTAACCCACCTCCTAGCTGGGGTTGGCTACGAGCGATGACGTCATATTTGCGCTGGTAACGTCCTGCAGGATAACAGCTACCAGTACCAGTCATACATGTTTTTTAAAAAGAATAACTTAGATTAACGAAATGGAAATATAGCTAAACCAGGCCATCATAAAATACTTCAAATCCTATTTTGCTGTAGTTTTATCGGTTATTAAAAAAAAAGAAAATGTCCACCCGAGCGCGGAGAAGCGTATTCGATTATTCGACCCGAGTCTGTAGGATGTGCGCATGCGCCAAAAAGTGGCTCGAGTGACCCGAGTTGATTAATCGATTACGCCCCTCGTGTCAGATATGAAGCTTATGGGGTTTGAGGCCCGAGGAACTATGGGGTGTGGTTGCACATTCTTGAGGTTCAAACCCCAAATTTAGGCAATGAAGCATTTATTTAATTATACACCCGAAATGTCATTATTACCTGTATTACCGGATTTGTATTAGTGTCTGATTTGTATTCATGACTAAACCGTGTGAATTTCACAATTTCTCCTCCGGTGGCGCCACTTGTGTCCGTCACGCACCAGTAAGCAGCCTTCTCCCAGTGTGGGGGTGGGCCTGGTCCTGGTCCTGAGGTAAGACCGATGTTTCACCCCTGTGTGTGAAGGTCAAGGTCAAGGTCAGTCCCGTGGTGCATTGTGGGTAGGAATGTGGGTACGGCGGGTGATGGCGGGTGTGGAGTCACGTGGACACTGGCGACACCTGGCGGGAGCTGACGGTAACACTCACAGACACACCCAGCCACCACATGATCCTGGCACAGTGGCAGTGTCTAGCAGTCTTCGTGGTTGGTTTATTTATACCCTCGAATCAGCGAGGCGTGAAGCGCTGGTGTGGAGGCCATGTGTTTTATTAGACAGCCTGTTTCGTCACGCCTTGTTGCCATCAGGCGCGCCACAGAAACTAAGTGAAAGCAGTATGAGATTAAATTTACAGTAACACCTCTCTAAATCGACCGACCGTGGGACCGACTTCAAATGGTCCATTTAGAGGAGGTGGTCGGTTTAGGGAGTTTTCTTTTATCATTAAAATGGTATTGTATGGGCCATCGTTTGGGACGCAAATAAAGCAATCGATATAGGGCAGTGTTCGATCTGTGGAGGTGGTCGGTTAGAGAGGTTTTACTGTAGTTGGCTTGTCAGTATTAGTGAGTTGGTGTTCAGAGGTCATTCAGATTATTGTTCAACCTTTCACGGTTATACAAACAGTGATACTTTCCCAGACCCCCCCCCCCCCACACACACACACCCTCTCCAACAAAGTAGCACACATCGATATTTTACCATAAAACTTGACAGTAGTTTATGTTATAGCAGCATTTTATTAACTCATAAAAGTCTGACATGACTGACATTGACAACCCACCTATCTCCTGTCATATACTTTGTATGACTGAACATGTTGAAAACGTTGGATGACCCTTTAATAGATTGCATGATGCTCGGTCATTTAAAGCTGCATAGTTAAATGAAAATATAAAATTTTCAAAACCCAAATATAGCCCCACATTTGACCCCATGTCCAACTTAGATACTGGTGCACTTATTAAACATGTGTTGTGGCATAGAAGTCAATTTAATTGAACCTGTTACTGCTGAAGCCTATGTTGGCAGAACTTGTATGTGTTTGCCGACATTTAATTTGCCTGTTTGCGCTGCAAATAGCCAATACCTGAGGCTCAGTGCCCGACTTGTGGGTTGGGGCTGCTGTCACACCTCGTTATGGAGTTGTGGCATGTTCACTTAGTGTGTTGACACCTGTCAGTGTCACAGTCTGTACCCACTTACCTGTCATACACGGTGCGGGCTCCGACACACTCTGCTGCACCGACGTGAGGAGTTGGTGCAGTGGGGGATCCTTCTGGGGGGTGCAGTTTACCTACATTCTCGATGTCGGACATCCGGGCACTTTTGGGGTTCACGGCGCGTGAAGGGTAAAACAAATGCCACTGTGATAGAAACAATAATAAAACTACTGTAAACTATCACAGTCATTTGTGCTTTTTGGTGCTTTGAAAGCAAATTTCTCTTGTTTCTATTAAATAGTTCAGATCTTTCTCTATAATTTCACATTCAGCTTTTTTTTTTATCAGCCAATTGGAAGTTCTTGAATTTATTTGGCGAATTTATTTGGCGAAAATAGTTTTTGAGTCCATGATCTGGTAAGGCTAACACTGGCACTGACACTCAGAATATCCCAACTTTCACTATTATCTCTGTTTTTAATACTTTCAGAGAAAATTGCTCTTAGGTTAAATTAAATACCTCAGATCTTCCTCTTCAATCGCACATTAAGATATTTTTAATCGATCTGATGAAAGTTTTAAAATTTATTTCGCAAAAATAAATGCTTCGCATAGACATAGCATTGCTGCGGCACAGATCGCGGGCTAGTTTTCGGGGTTGTAACGCCACGCCGACATCGAGAATACAGAGACAAGGTGCAGCATTACACTCAGCCACACCAGACACAAGTGATATACACAGCCAAACAAGCCACCACCGATCCAAACAGACAACCACACCAGACACCAGCGATACACACAGCCACACCAGACACCATTGATCCAAACAGACAGTGACACCAGCCACCAGCGTTACTCTCAGCCGAACCAGCCACCAGCGATCCAAACAGACAGCCACCAGCCTTACACTCAGCCGAACCAGCCACCCGCCATCCAAATAGACAGCCACCCCAGACAGCAGCGATACACAGCCACATCAGACACCAGTGTTACACACAGCCACACCAGCCACCAGCGATCCAAGCAGACAGCCATCCCAGACATCAGCGATACACAGCCACACCAGACACCAGTGATAGACACAGCCACCAGCGATCCAAACAGACAGCCACACCAGACACCAGTGATAAACACAACCAAACCAGCCACCACCGATCCAAACAGACAGCCACACCAGACACCAGTGATACATACAGCCACACCAGCGTTACACACAGCCACAGCAGCCACCAGCGATCAAATCAGAGAGCCACACCAGCCACCAGCGATCCACACAGCCACACGAGACACCAGTGACCAGTGATAGACACAGCCACAACAGCCACCAGCGATACACACAGCCACACCAGACACCAGTGATACACACAGCCACACCATACACCAGTGATACACACATCCATACAAGACATCAGTGGTACACACAGCCACACCAGACACCAGCGATGAACACATCCAGACAAGACATCCACGATACACACATCCACACCAGCCACCAGCATTACACACAGACACACCAGCCACCAGCATTACACACAGACACACCGGACACCAGCGATACACATATCCACACCTTACACCGGCGATACACACAGCTACACCAGACCCCAGTGATACACACAGCCACACCAGACACCAGCGATACAAACAGCCACACCAGCCACCAGCATTACACACAGACACACCAGCTACCAGCATTACCACCCACCCACCAGCGATCCACATAGCCACACCGGACACACCAGCCAACAGCGTTACACACAGACACCAGCCAACAGCGTTACACACAGACACACCAGCCACCAGCGATTCACATAGCCACACCAGCCACCAGCATTTCACATAGCCACACCAGCCACCAGCGTTACACACAGACACACCAGCCACCAGCATTACACACAGACACACCAGCCACCAGCGATCCACATAGTCACACCAGCCACCAGCATTACACACCGCCACACCAGCCACCAGTGTTACACACAGACACACCAGCCACCAGCATTACACACAGACACACCAGCCACCAGCGATCCACATAGTCACACCGCCACCAGCATTACACACCACCACACCAGCCACCAGTGTTACACACAGACACACCAGCCACCAGCATTACACACAGACACACCAGCCACCAGTGTTACACACAGACACACCAGCCACCAGCGTTACACACAGACACACCAGCCACCAGCATTACACACAGACACACCAGCCACACCAGCCGCTAGCGTCCACATCCAAAAACGGGCCGTTTATCAATGCTGCAGTTCTGCAGCCAGTGACCGCTAGGTCACAACCCCCCCCAATAAGTAAGCAGCGATCCACATAGCCACACCGGACACACACACACAGAAGACAAGACACACTGAAATGAGGACCGTCCGCATTCCCCGGGAGACGCGCGGCCTGGTGCGGGACGCGGGCTGACTTCCGGTCGGCGCGTTCCGTGAGACGCAGCACCAGCGTCCGGGTCTGGTGGATGCCTCCCGAGCCTTTGGCGCTGACTGATGGCTGGTTGTTGGAGTTTTATGTCCTGGCAACATCTAAGGTCCCGTCAGAACGGGGCGATGACTGATGGTTGGTTGGAATTTTACGCCTTGGCAACATCTAAGGTCACATCAGGATGGGGCACTGACTGATGTTTTACGCCCTGGCAACATCTAGGGTCACATCAGGATGGGGCGCTGACTGATGGTTGGTTGTTGGAGTTTTATGTCCTGGCAACATCTCAGGTCACATCAGGATGGGGCGCTGACTGATGTTTGGTTGTTTAAGTTTTACGCCCTGGCAACATCTAAGGTCACATCAGGATGGGGCGCTGACTGATGGTTGGTTGTTGGAGTTTTACGTCCTGGCAACATCCAAGGTCACATCAGGACGGGGGCTGACTGAGGCAGCGCGGAATGCTGGAGAGGTGAAGGATGGCCAGACGTGTCAGACCTTCTGCTGATGGTCACCATGTACCACTTTCTGTCCCGCTGTGATCATTGCCCCGACTCAAACACCCCCCAAACCCCACCCTTAGACACGTGATATGACGCGCATGCGCACGCCGACTGCTCCTGATAACCGGGAGATAGCTGTGGTTGACGCGGCCCACCGGAACTTGGATTAATGTGCGCGCGCATGTCGGCACGCAAGGTGAAGGTCGGCGGGTGGTGGCCAGACTCTGTCAGTACACTGTCACTGTCACCGTCACTGTCACTGTCACTGTCCTTGTCACTGTCACCGCAGTACAGCTGTGAGTGTGTGACTGTTTTCAGTTGTGAAGCCATGTCAGCTGTCAGTGTGGCCGCTGTCAGTTGTCGGTGTGTATAAGCTGTCAGTGTGTCAGCTGTCACTGTATAACTACTGTCAGTGTATCTATCAGTTGTCAGTGCATAACTACTGTCAGTGTATCTATCAGCTGTCAGTGCATAACTACTGTCAGTGTATCTATCAGCTGTCAGTGCATACCTACTGTCAGTGTGTCAGCGGTCAGTGCATAACTACTGTCAGTGTATCTAACAGCTGTCAGTGCATAACTACTGACTGTCAGCTGTCAGTGCATGTTTTTGTTAGCCACTAGTGCGTGAATACTGTCAATTGTCTGCATATCAGCTGTCATTGCATGACTACTGTCAGTGTGACACCTGTCAGTGCATGTTAGCAATCAGTGCGTGGATACTGTCAGTTGTCAGTGCATATCAGCTGCCATGGTGTGCCTACTGTCAGTGTGCATCGGCTGTCAATACGAGAATGTAGAGGCCGACGCCTCCCTTGACTAGCCCTGACTGCCCCCAGCTCTCCCCTCCCGCCCCCCCCCCCCAACATTTCCAGAGATCTCATCCACAGACAGAAGCAAGCCAGAAATTCAGACAAGATTGCAGGCTTGCCATTCGACTTTAACCCATGCGCATTAGAAAAGCCCCATTTTAAACCAGGTACCCTTTAAATCCACGACAGCAGCTCCTCACTGCCCCCTCTTTATCCCCTCGCCCCCCCCCCCCACCCCCCTGCTGACCTTGGCGGTGGATCGAGTAGGGGAGTAGGGTACCGTGCACGTGGCGGAACGGGGTCAGGGGGTCACGTGGACAGTGTTACTTGGGGACTCTGAGCCTCAACCCGGTGTGGCGGTTTCAGCGTGTTCCCGTACTCAGCCGTCTCCCGTTGCTTCTGCGCATGTGCAGATTTCGCATCAACTCGGATCACCCGAGACACTTATTGGCGCATGCGCACATCCTACAAACTCGGGTCGAATAATCGAATACGCTTCTCCGCGCTCGGGTGGACAATTTTTTTTTTTTTTTTAATAACCGATAAAAAAATACAGCAAAATAGGATTTAAAGTATTTTATGATGGCCTAGTTTACCTATATTTCCATTTGATTAATCTAAGTTATTCTTTTTTTGCACACGGCACATGTATTTGTCGACTGCACTCGCCGTGTTCTATTTGAAATTCTGACGACTGGGATGACCCGAGTCGCCCGGGTAGTGTTAATCGATTACGGCCATGTTTATTAGATTCTGACACATGCGCAGAAGCGAGATACACGTCTGAGCACGGGAACATGCTGAAACCACCACACCGGCCCTGGAGGGGCGGGGACGGGCTGATCGGGGAGGGGCTGATATACCTAGACAAACCTTGATATACTACACATAGACAAACCCTGATATACTACACATAGATAAACTGTGATATACTATACATAGAAAAACCCTGATATATGAAATATAAAAAACATCATAATTCATATGCTACATATAGATGCACTCTGATATACTGCACATAGATAAACCGTGATATACTACACATAGATAAACTGTGATATACTACACATAGATAAACTGTGATATACTACACATAGACAAACCCTGATATACTACACATAGACAAACCCTGATATACATGTAGACAAACTCTGATATATGAAATATATAAAACATGATAATTCATATACTACATATAGATACATCCTGATATACTACACAGACAAACCCTGATAAACTCTGATATATGACACGTAGATATACCCTGATATACTACTCATATTTAAACCATAATATACGACACATATGTAAAACCATTATAGAGGGAGTGCACGTGACGTCACCACTCAGCGGTTAGACATCTTGGATTACACTTAATACCATCTGTGGCGCCACCTGTCTTATACCAAGAACACTACGTCCACCACTGGGCCTACCTATAGTCAGGGCCGCCAAAGTATGTGGCACCACCTAGCGGGTACTGCCTGAACCTGTCTAATTCTTCCAAAGTGTCAACATACTGCTCTTTAGCAAAGCTATGAGGCTACATGATTAATCAAATAGTTCCCCTCCATCAAAAAACCCTTTCACCCCGACTTTTGAGGGCAAACTGCTCAAAACAGTGACAAATAAACCAACAAATCGGTAAATAAACACAATGTAAGCACTTCCAAGCCTTTCATATGTAATCCAATATGGCCACCGGAAGTTGTCTCGTGACGTCATTACACCCCCTCTATATACTACTCATAGATAAAGCCGGGTACTACTACGCAACTAAACCCTGATAGCTGACCTAATTAAACCTTCATATACTACATATAGGTAAACCCTGGAATAGTACACACACAAACCGTGATATGTGACACATGCCTAAACGTAAACAATAAAGTACACACGCTGATAACGACACCGTTCTACATGTCGAGTTCAGCCAGGTGCAGGCGGATATTCACAACGAGGCTGTGAGCGGAGGAGGAGGAGGCGGGTATAAAAACGGCCACCAGGCGGCGTGTGACTGCGGGCTGCCCACTGTGAGCACCGGGCGCGTGCCGACCCACATTCCCCTCCAGCACCCAGGAGGAAGACGTGTGTGTGTGTGTGTGTGTGTGTGTGTGTGTGCTGTGTGTGGGGGAACTGTGTGTGTGTGTGTGTGTCTGTCTGTCCGCGCCGCAGTCTTCTCAGCGTACTGGAGGAGCAGGACGCCCCGCCCGCCACCGCCAAGCCGCGCCTTCACCGCCCCCCCCCCCTGTTCAGGAGCCCCCGCCCCTTTCCTCCAGGGCTAATGTCTGCCCCCCGCCTTCTCTACTCCTCCCTTCAGGGCTGACAGGATCCCCCCCCCCCCCCCGCGCCACCTGGCGGCCGGGCAGTCACGGCGCGCTGACAGCTGTGAGGGCAGGCTGCACGTCGGCGCAAAGTGCCAGTCACGGGGCGCCGGGGGCCGACGGACTCGCACCCTTCTATCCCGACTGGTGGCAGTCCGAGCCGAGAGCGCCCCGTGGTGCCGAGTGGAGGCTGGAGGAGGCTGGAGGAGGCCGGAGGAGATCAGAGGAAGCCGGAGGAACACATAGGAGGCCAGGGGAGGTCATTCGAGGCCGGGGAAGGCGAGAGGAGGCCGCGGGAGGTCAGAGGAACAGAAAGGAGACCGGGGGAGGACGGGGAAGGTCAGGGGAACCCAGAGGAGCCCCGGATAGGTCAGAGGAGGCCGGAGGAATTGAGAGGAGGCCAGGGGAAGCCAGAGAAACCCAGAAGAGTTTAGAGGAGGTCAGAAGAGACGAGAGGATGCTGGAGAAGGCCAGGGGAGGTCAGAGGAGGTCAGATGAGACCACAGGAGACATGCATACCCAACGTCCAGCCTCCTAAATCAGTTCTACGCCAAGTTCTCACAGGCCTGCCTGCCTGCCTGCCTGCCTGCCTGCCTGCCTGCCTGCCTGCCTGCCTGCCTGCCTGCCTGCCTGCCTGCCTGCCTGCCTGCAATATGCAGTGTGCAGTGTGCTGTGTGCAGTGTGCAGTGAAAGCTTCCCAGATTACCGGCCCTCAGAGTTCGAATCCCAACCGAGGAAAACCAATGACGTACAAAATTGATACTTGACTTGTCATTTCCTAGCCTGACACTCAACATTAATAGGATAGGACAAGGACTGGTTAGCACAGTATCAGGATAATCTGACTCTGGGATATATCACGTCATGGTGAGTGCGCACCGTCACAATACTGTATCCATCCCAATATGACCTAAGATGTTGCTAGGACTTCAAACAACAAAGAAACCAACCTTAGATGCTGCTAGGACATATAAAGTAACAACGACAACAACAAGCAACCAGCAGCAACAACAACAACCAAGCAACAAAAACAACAACCAACCAACGGGCCTCAGGCAGCCTCCCTGCGACCAGTGTAGCAGGGTCCCTGGCGCTACCCTGCCTCGGCTCGGCACACACGCGGGTGGAGGGTGGATGTGGCGGGCGGCAGTGAGTTGTTTCTTCCCGGAGAGATGAGGTCTCCTCCCGGCGAGCCAGGCCGATAACAAAACACCGCCAGCATGTTGTGTGGGTGCGGGAGGAAGAAGAAGAAGAAGAAACAGAAGCGCCACCTGGCGGGGGGTGGTGGCACGGAGGAGTACGACACGAAGCCACTGGAACCACAGGAGGAGGTTTACAGGAAGACGGTAACTACTGCTTACATGGTGTCAGAGGGTGGGAGGAGGGCGGTGTGGGTACGGGGTGTCAGAGGGTAACCAGGAGGAGGTCTACAGGAAGACGGTAACTACTGCTTACATGGTGTCAGAGGGTGGGAGGAGGGCGGTGTGGGTACGGGGTGTCAGAGGGTAACCTGGAGGAGGGAACTACTGCTTACATGGTGTCAGAGGGTGGGAGGAGGGCGGTGTGGGTACGGGTGTCAGAGGGTAACCTGGAGGAGGTAACTACTGCTTACAGGGTGTCAGAGGGGGGGAGGAGGGCGGTGTGGGTACGGGGTGTCAGAGGGTAACCAGGTGGAGGTAACTACTGCTTAC
>JASIRB010000223.1:0-25004 GCA_030323885.1 Branchipolynoe longqiensis | reverse complement strand
TGGGATGTTTCTCTAGTGTTCAACCTCTTCAAGAAATGGCCAGAAAATAAGTTTCTGGACGTTAAACTTTTAGGTTTCAAAGTCGCAGTTTTGCTTCTCCTGGTCACTGGACACAGAGGCCAAACTATAGTTGCCCTGTCGCTGAATGGTCTAGAAATTGACAGTAAAGAGGCCACGTTTGATTTATCAACTTTATTAAAATCAAACCGATTAGGTGACCCCTTTCTACGATAGGGGTGTCCAGTTTCACTCAGGATCGCAAGTTATGTGTCGTATCTGCGATACGAAATTATATATCCAAGACAAGATTAATAAGAAACTCAAGACAGCTATTGGTCAGCTTTATTAAGCCACACAAGGCCATTTCCAGGGATACCCTCGCCCGATGGACAATGAATGTGTTAAAACTGGCGGGAGTAAATACAGACAGGTACTCATCGCACTCTACACGTGGTGCAATGGTGTCCAAGGCAAGATTGCTAGGCATCTCCGTTAAACGGATCCTAGCTCACGCGGGATGGAAAACCGCTACTTCGTTTGCTAGACATTACCACAAACGACTAGAGAAGCCTCAGCCGATAGCGCACAGGCTACTCACCAACTGAAAGAGAGAGGTAAGAAAAACATTGGTTTTTCCTCTTTTTTGCCATACAAATCGCTTTTCCATTGTTGCATACATAAGACATAATCACTAAAGAATAATAACAAAACAAGAATATCAGGATAAAAATTATTTTACGTAAAGGTCTCCCTAGCCTACGGCTAGCCAGAGGCGGCATACCGAGGTAAAATAGATTAGTTAGACGAATCTTACCTGGGTATAGATGATGGATAACTATTGTTTTACCGAGGTAGAAGCCTCGGTTAGACGTGGGCGAGGGCCCACCCACCACGCCCTGCCACGTCTAGTCAATCACTCAATTTAGCATGAGGTCACTTGACCTTAGGTTGTTTTTTAGAATCATTTTTATCCTGAATTAGTAGGTAAAGATTGCTGGACCCGGATGTGCTTCCTTCTCCCTCGCCCACGTCTAACCGAGGCTTCTACCTCGGTAAAACAATAGTTATCCATCATCTATACCCAGGTAAGATTCGTCTAACTAACTAATCTATAACATATATAATAATAATAGTATATATATATATTATATATATATATATATATATGTATTAGAAAGTATAAATATATATATGTATAACACACACACAACACACACACACACACACACACACACACACACTACACACACACACACATCACACACCACACACACACACATCACACACACACACACACACACACACACACACACACACACACACACACAATAAAAACAGGTAGAAGATGGCAAACAGATGCGATGTCAGCTTTGTGGACATGATCTAGGTCACCCGGCGAGCGGACATAAGTGAAGCCATATTTAAAAAAATGAATATAATATATATGAGCGGTTTGGATTACTCAGTTAATGTAAGGTCTATTTGTACTGTTTGTTAAGATACCCGTTTCCCCCCAGCCCCAGATGCCCCCCCCCTCACAACCCTGACCCCCCCTCCCCCACACACACATACAATAACAAGTCCGCACACTCCCTCGCCGGCCCCGCCCACTCTGACCCGGCCACCAAATTATGCTCAGCTAGGGCAGGCCAAGCAGCACAGCACAGGCCAGGGCAGGCCAGGCAACTTTAGGTTAGCCAATTTCTTTCTCTGTACTCCCCAAGACTTAATAGGGCCTTCTGCAGTGTTTACACCGTAATGTATTCAAACACTCCATTCCCATCCTATTACCTATTCATCTAATTCCACACTGGGGGCCACCTAATGCTTACCTACTCATTTCATAACCTTTATGAACCATAAGAGAACTACCATACGAAGAACGTCTCAGGATTCTCAACCTACCAAGATTATACTACCGAAGGGCCAGGGGAGACATAACAGAAGCATTCAAACACGTCACTGGAAGATATGCAGTTGATGCTAGATACCTGAAGCTGGCCAACTGTAAAACTAGAGGTCATCGATACAAGCTGAAGAAGGAAAGAGCAATAAAACCAGTCAGACAGCTATTCTTCAGTAACAGGATAGTAAATGCCTGGAACGCACTGCCTGAACATGTCATAGAAGCACCTTCCGTCAACGCCTTCAAGGGCAGACTGGATAAGCATTGGAGGGGGCTGCAATATTGCATACATCCGGTACTCGATGCGTTTAATCCTACTAAATCAAATTTTGACATGCATCGACCTGATAGAGGCTTTTAAGCCTAACAAAATCAGAAGTGGATGAGTATGAGTATGATTATCTCACCCTCCACATACAATTAGTCTAGTAAAATCTACATTGCCCGTGCCAATGACAATTCCATTTAAAGTGTATGTATATTACTATTAGATGACAATGGAAAAAAATACTCTCATGGCGAGGGAGTATTTATCACCGAGAACTACTGCAATGATTGTGTATTTTCTGCGACACCTGTGTTCATGTCTTATTACAGTATAGCCCCTTTAAACCAATCTCGGTTAAACCAAACAATTGGTTAATCCAAACTTTTTTTGGCGGCCTGGCAAAATACCACCATTTTTCATATAAAAAAAGTTGCTTAAACCAAAGTCGGTTAATCCAAACCATCGGTTAATCCAAACAAAATTGTCGGACCCCAGGCCACTTCCAGTACGGTTAAACCAAACTTTAATGTGGTTAGAAGGTCATCTGAGACCCCCACCAACTTTTTTATATGATAAATGGTAGTATTTTGCACGGCCGCCGAAAAAAGTTTGGATTAGCTGATCGTTTGGGTTAACCAAGCTTGGTTTAACGGAGTTATACTGTATATACATAAAAATCACAATAATCAAAGTGTCCACATACATTGTATATTACATTCATAATGCACCCACGTTTTTCACAAAGCCAAGTCAAAGTCGACGCCAAAGCTCGGTGAAACCAATGATTGGTTAATCCAAACAAATTTCTAGGGGCCCTCCAAGTTTGGTTTAACGGGGTTATACTGTAATAGGCAGCTTCAAATAATTAAAATTCTCATATCCACACAAAACAACTTACCCACGGAGCATACCCACCCTGCATACTATGTATGCCGAATGAGTTCAGCGTCCGTCCCCCGTTTTGGTAGATCGTAGGGTTTGAACCCATGTGTCAAACCGATGACTTGAATATTGATACTTGTCGCTTCCTTGCCAGGAGCTCGGCAATATTAGGATAGGACAAGGGCTGGTTGGCTCAGTGTCAGGATAATGTGACTTAGAGGGAATCAGGTCTTTTTTTTTTTTTTTTGAGGCTGTATTTATACTGTCCATAGGATGTCAGCCCGGGTAACCAGGCTTGTTTTCAATGCTGGCCAGCTGTAGTGTTGGTGTTGTCTTACCAAGCAGTAGCTGCTGATAAGTTATTTGATTGTCTGCATTTCAGTAGCAGATAGATCTGTTGGTACGGTTAGTAGCTTATGTTAGTTTTTTTGGGCCCTCGTGCCATTGAATTTTTGTTCTATTCGTATTACTATGTTAGTTGTTTTCTTAAGGTTCTATGTTAGTGTTTTGGGGTTTTCTTGGGAAGAGTCATGGTACTGGCATGGTGGTCTCCCAGTGCGGCAGCACTATAAAGTCATCATGTGTGCGCACTGTCACAAGTCGGTACCCATCCTGATATGTTGCCAGGATATAAAACTCCAACAACCCACCAATGTACTCTCCCACCTAATTTGCCTAAAGTATACTTGCCTACCTACCCTGCCTAAAATACACTTGCCCACATGCCCTGACTATACTGTGCATGTTCACAAGCCCTATCTACAATGCACTCATATACCCACCCCACCTGTAACATACTTACCTATAATGTACGTGAAGTGTGAGCAGCTGCGTTTTCCAACTCTGTATGTGGTGTTCTCTGTGGTGGAGTGGTTAGAGTGTCTGACTTTTTTCTAAGTCGGACTCCTCATCTGAAGGTCGGTGGTTCGATTCCCCGGGCCCCCACCTCTGCCAATTTGGATTTCTACCTCTGTGTATAACTTACAGCGTCATCAAAGGCCAGTTGCTCTCATACCATGTCTATGTGGTGTGGGAGGTTAAAAATCCCTTGGGTCGGTAAAAGTGTAGACGCAGGCTTTCTATCGACAAACTGTCTAATGGTGAAAACAAGTCTATTCCGACTTATCCATGATAGGCAGTATAAATCTTCAAGATAAAAACAAAAATGAGGAAAGGGGTCAGTTGAAACTGCCATTACTGGTAAGTGCAGTTGCCCGACCACTATGCAGGATCCCTCACCCCTTTGAACACAGTGCCTCTTTGTGTATACAGTGAGTTTCACACCACGAGCAGCGCTCGTGCTTACGTTGCTGTTTTTTTCTCTCTCCAAGTTAATGATTATTGTACAGGCAGATGGAGGTTGAGTTTTAGCGTGGTGTCTGGGAGGTGCGGGCAGGGCGTGGTTACCATGGTGCGCCCACCAATAATTATAGGTGTAGATCGATAAGTAGGTGTAGCAGCGTCAATTCGAATCGATCTAATCATCGACATCATTGTCGTCATCACCACCGCCATTATAACCATCGCCACCACCAACACAATCACCATCATCACCACCATCATCACCAACACTCCCATCCTGATATGACCTTAGATGTTGGTAGGACATAAAACATCATCACCAACAACGCCACCATAAACGCCATCAAAACCGCCACCAACACCAACACTGCCACCAACACTGCCACCAACACTGCCATCAACACCAACACTGCCGCCATCACCAACACTTCCACCAACACCAACACTGCCACCAACACTTCCACCAACACCGCCACCAACACCAACACCGTCACCACCACCACAACCACTAACATCGCCACAGCCACAGCCACCAAGACCACAACCACAACCACCTCCATCTTAATAGTAATACCATCTCAATTTTCATCATCTCCATCGTGCAGTAGGTTGTGGGCTCGAATCCCGACCGAGTCAACCCAATAACGTACAAAAGCGATACTTGTTGTTGCCCCGCCTAGCGCTCTAGCTACTATATTTATGGTGTAATGTATGTATGTATGTATGTATGTATGTATGTATGTATGTATGTATGTATGTATGTATGTATGTATGTATGTATGTATGTATGTATGTAGCAATGTATGTGTGTATGTATGGTGCAATATAAGTGTGTATGTATGGTGCAATGTATGTGTGTATGTATGGGGCAATATACGTGTGTATGTATGGTGCAATGTACATGTGTATGTATGGTGCAATGTATGTGTGTATGTATGGTGCAATGTATGTGTGTATGCATGGTGCAATGTATGTGTATGGTACAATGTATTGTATGTATGTATGTATGTATGTATGTATGTATGTATGTATGTATGTATGTATGTATGTATGTAACATACATTAGTGCAACATTGGAAGTGTTACTATGTTGGTTCAGCGCTCCTCCGTGACACCGCAGTTCGTCACGTGACCCTATCATTTCCCATCTCACCCCCCCCCCCCCCCCCCCCTCAGCACCAACCAGCCGCATCTTTTTGCCGTGACTCAGCCTCCTAAATGCGCATAGAGGGGGCGGGGCCCTGCTCTAGTGGCACCACTGGCCGGGACAGGGCACTGCTGCTTCTGCCACCACAACACCAGTGCAAAGACCCTATAATATTAGACGGCTCACTCAGCCTGTACTGTGTAATCAAAATGATCAAACCCACCACTTGGTGCGCTGGCTGTTCTCTTGGTTATAGAGTTGCTATATTATATGTATAAATGTATATATATGAATGTGAAAGATGTGTGATGATGGTGGTGGTGGTGATGATGATGATGATGCTGATGATGATGTGTATTTGTTCATAGCAATTTCATATTGATGTGTATTCATACTTACCTATATCATGTATAATATAATTGTATGTGTTTACATGTGAAACACCAACTAGCAGCCAGGCTGATCAAACCCACCACAAGGTGGCACTGCAAAATTTACATTACCATGGGAGAGACAGGGAGTGAGCCGTCTTAGTATTATAGGGTCTTTGACTAGTGGTAGCCAGAACCTACAACTAGTACAAGCATAATGGCAGATATTTCAGGGCGTGGATTTTCCGATTTTCGGCGGATTTCCGTGGTTATTTTTTTTTCTATGGTCATTTGAGTCATCTTCCCTCATGTTTTAGCATTAGTCAATTTAGTGGAAGTACGATTTTAATTTTGTGTCGTTGTTGGCGACTCTCATCTCTCTATTTGTAGTTGAGCGAACATTTGGTAGTGGGACTCGTTCACAAACAAGTTGCCCTGTGGGAAAGCAACCTAGTGTTTGTTGATGACTGGATCAAATGTGAGTTGTGAAGGGACAAGATGAAATAAGCTCAGTAGACTGTTGGTGCTGGGTGTGTGTGTGGGGGGGGGGGGGGATTGGGGCGGCGTGTGTACAGGGAGTACAGAAGTACAGTGGTGAAAGATCTCCGCCTTTTCCTGGATTTCCGCGATTTTCTTCTTATGACCTAATATGCTGTTAGAACAGAACCCTAGAAGGTTCACCTCTATCAGAAACCGGGCTGCAGACAAGAAAGCGTTAGGTCTGGGCGATAATATAGTCACAACAATACTTGACTTCAGACATCTTTCTGCGATTCCCTGGCAGTGCTAATCCTATGGGCGAAAATCCGCGTTTACGCGGAAATTCGCCATTGGTTCTTCGTCTGATTTCCGCGTTTTTTGTCGGAGACCACTTTCATCCCTGGAAGTAGGAGTTTCTCAGAGGACATAGTCGAGGGGGGGGGGGGGGTAGGAGTTTCTCATGACAGTCTCTGGGTGGGGGGCGGGGGGGCGGTAGACGCGGATCAAAATGAGGCTGATGGCAGCTGGTCTGGGAGGCGCCCGGTGCTGCGTGCTTTTATGGCAGTCTAATGGTGATGGGGCATCGTCAGGCAAATAAACCGCTGTCGGCAGGATACTGAGTGGGTGTGGTCGCATCTCAACCTCCAGCACCAGCTCCCAGACCCTTTCCCCTCCAGCTCTTAGAAATTAGCTCTCCCAGCTCCCAGTTCCCAGCTCCTAGCTCCTAGCAGTTGGTGCTCCCAGACCTCGTCCCACCTGCCACGCCCAACAGTTAGCACTCCCAGACTCAGGCCTCAGCTCCCAGCCTCCACCTCCATTCTACCTCTTCCTTCCCCCCTTTTCCTCCCTCTTCCTTCCTCCCTCCCCCTTCCTTCCTCCCTCTTCCTTCCTCCCTCTTCCTTCCTCCCTCTTCCTCCCTCCCGCACCCTCCTCTCTCCTTCCTCCTCCCACCTCTCTCCTCCCTCCGTCTTCCCTCTCCCCCATCCTGATATGACCTTACATGTTGCTAGGACGTAAAACAACAACAAACAAACAAACAATCTTCCCTCTCCCCTCCCACCTTCCTCATCCTACCTCCCTCCCTCCTGACCCCTGTACACCGACAGCTTCACTTGACGGCTACACAACGCGCCACACCCCGGGCGTGGGTGTTCACCACACACAACCTTGATAACACCCACAGTAAGAACTCGTGGAATAACAGCGGGCCTCGGCTGGGTGGGATACGCTAATATGATTACGACAAATCTCTGTTTGTATGAGTTTTGTGTGATGTGGGATACTGACTAGTGTGTTTGGGTGTGGGTATCTGAGTATGCCTATGTGCGGAGGCCGATGAGTATGAACATGTGAGTGAGTAATGGATATGCACATGTATCCTGAGTAATACGGCATGGGCAGAATGGTCACTAATGCCTAGTACACACCTACCGTATACGATTCACACACTAAAACTCGCGACTCGACCCGAGGCGCTTAAAACTGAAAACGGGCCGATTCATTTTTCGAATTGCAAATCGCAATCTTAATCGGCCCGTTTTAGCACTAAAACTGAGTTTTTAGTCGCGAATCGCAATCGCTAGGTGTGCGCGGGGAGCGCACCTAGCGATTTTTGTGCGCAAAACGGGCAGTTTTAGATCGTATACGGTAGGTGGGTGCGCACAAACGGTAGGCATTAGAATACATGCACACACATTAGAATACATGCACACACACATGCACACGCTCAGACGTACGCACATTATCACCAAGATGTATGAAACACATACATCATCACCAAGCCATGTGCGTGTGTGTGTGTGGTTGGTTTGTTGTTGGAGTTTTATGTCCTGGCAACATTTAAGGTCAAATTAGAATGGGTACCGACTTGTTACAGTGCATACTCATGGCGACTTTATAGAGCTGTCCCACTGGGAGACCAGGCTGCCCACACCATGACCAGAGAAGCTGGTTTGTACCACCTCATATAGCTCATTAAACAATTTCATCAGTGAATAATACTATCATCTAGAATTTTGTTTAGCCTGACCAGAAACTATATGATATGTTTTTAAAATTCAGGAGTGTCTATTGACACAAAATTGATTGTATGCTTTTACATGTAAAAGCGATGGTTTGAACAAAAAACAAACATTTCTTGCCGTGAATATGGCCTATGCTGCCGACATGGCGTAAAGCAAGCACCAATCAATCAATCAACCACGACCTGATATCCCACTCAGTCACATTATCCTGACACTGAGCCAACCAGTCCTTGCCCTATCCTAATAATGCAAAGTGCCAGGCTAGGAAGAGACAATAATCCATTTAAAAGTAATTTTGACTCCACCAGGGTTTGAGTCCCACGATCTACCAAAACGGGAGACGGATGTGTGTATGTGTGTGTGTGTGTGCGTGCGTGCGTGAGTGCGTACGTGCGTGAGTGCCAGCTGACCTGGTCAGGGATGTGTGTGCGTGCCTGGTGACCTGGTCAGGGATCGACTTGGTCAGTTAGGTGGGAGGTGATGGGCAGGTTGGCAGCTGCAGCAACAGACTGCATTCTTTTAACCTTGCCAACTTCATCCACATGTGTAGAGGCCAGTAATAATAGCATGCAACACAACAACAGTCCGTTGTCCATACTCAGCCACACCACACCACACCACACCACGTCACACCACGCCATGCCACCCACCTCAACAACAACCCCTCCCCCCTACGCCCACCCCCCCATCCCATGGCCGTGATAATGCTCTATGTGTTCTCCTCCTCCTCCCCCCCCCCCCCCCCCCCCCCCCCACCCCCCTAACTTCGGCGAGGTCGAGAAGTCCCGTCAGGTGGCGTTGGTGCTATTCTCCTGGTGCCTATGTCAATGGTTACCGGGTGGTGAACGAGATGGCGGCTTAGCTAGCTGTCTTGCTGGCTGGCTGGCTGGTTGGCTGGCTGGCTGGTTGGTTGGCTGGCCTAGTTACTCATACTCATACTCATACTCATAGAGCGAAGGCTGCCACTCCCATCCACCGTTTCCATCCATACACAGTCTGATCACAAAGATCTCCTCTACACCCCTACTCTCTCCGCACCCCGTCCCTTCCAACACCTCTCCGCTTAGGCCACTTCCCATATAAAACGACTCAGCAAGACCTGGATACGGGCCTGATGATAAATTGCCGGAATGGGACAGGTGTGGAACTGAATTAAAAAACACGCCCAAAAATCCTCTAAATATATATTAAATAAATAAATAAATAAAATGAGAATTATGGGCATAAAATTGGCATGGAGTTCAGATGTACTTTGCACTCTGCTTGTGGCTTGTGGAACTGGTACAGTGATAGTTTTGGGGGTTAGTATAGTGTCTAGTGTTGTATATACATTAATAAAAACACCAAAATGTAGATTAAATAAATAAATAAAATGAGAATAAATCAGTTATAACTTTGGTGCGGAGTCCAAATGTACTTTGTGCTCTGCTTGAGGCGTCTGGCTTGTGGAACTGCTACTGCTACAGTGCTAGTTTTGGGGGTTAGTTTAGTATCTAGTGTTGTGTATACATGGGAAAACCCCTTAAATATAGATTAAAGTTGCATAGTCCGATGGTAAAACTTACCTAAATTTGATCCTGCATATCTAAAGCTGCGTTTACACGGGCGAGTTAAAATGCCCTAGGGAGAACCACTTGCCTAGATCGGTTTACATTTGCCCGTGTAAACGCGCCGCTGAGGTGTTTTAGGGCTGAAACGTTTCAGCTGAAACGTTTCACGTATACCACCTCGGGAGGTGGTTTACAGGAAATGTTTCAGCTGGTTCCCGGGCGGCGATAGTGTACAATAGGGGTGCTCGCCGGCTACAGGCTCAGCTGTAACTATACACTGGTGCCCGGCAGTGTTAGTGACCGATTAGGCCAAAATGCGATCATATTTAACAGAATCACATACTCTAATAATGAAATGTAATTAAATTAACCCTAAATTCCAAGCGATATTAACGTAGCCGCTAGATTGGCGTCGTTATTCATATTGTGAATCGACGAATGTAAACTAACCAAATAGCAGTGCTCGCCAGCTACAGACTCACTACTAAGGCTGGTTCCCGGCAGCCGAAACACTTTCAAATTTGCTCCGTGTAAACGCGCCAATAAAACACCTCAGGTAAAACGCTTTGCCTAGATCGTTTTACTTTTTGCCCGTGTAAACGCAGCTTAACTTAGATACTGGTGCCCACACTATCAATTGGTGCTGTATTTATGGAATAAATCCGATTTGACAAGAATGTACATTCACACCACTGCTAGAGGAAGCCATGTTCCTCAGAACTCACTTTCTAAGATGCAGGTCAATCTTGTGACCTCTCTCTGAGACTCTTGGTGGTCATGGCCTAGTTTCACACCATGTGACCAGCCTGAGCAAGACTTAGACACTCTCCAGAAACAGGTCAGGTATGTTTGCTTTGTTTATGTTCAGCAGAGCTTCTGTTATCTGCTTTTCTTCTCATTAGCTAGAATATAAATCAATCAATGGGTGCCGTCTTCTCGAAGAAGGTTGGCTGCAATGGACATATAAGTTGTGTTATATCACTCACTTGATAGTTAACCTATTGACCAATTTCATATGATGTCAGCGCATGTATTTAGGTCAGTGCGCTCGCTGGTTGGCTGCAGGACAACATCCGGTCACACTGCAAACTTAATGGCTATGGGCAATCTTCATAGAAAAAAGGTGAAATATCTCTAAAACTACAACGCCTAGAAACAAACTGATTGGAATACACATAGAAAAAATGTTTACCAAAAATATTATATTAAATTGATACGGTTAGGGTTCTGGATTTATATTAATTTTGAATAAAACCTACGTTTTGCACTGCGCGTACTGGCAAACTGCCCGCGAACGGTAAAACAAAGCAGTGATATGTGCTGCAGCAATGCTATGTCTATGCGGAGCATTTATTTTTGTAAAATAAATTTAATAGCTTTCATTGGATCGATTAAAAATATCTTAATGCATGATTGAAGAGGAAGATCTGAAGTATTTAATGTAACCTAAGTATTACGCTGAAAGTATTAAAAACAGAGATAATATTGAAAGTTGGGATATTCTGAGTGTCAGTGCCAGTGTTAGCCTTACCAGATCATGGCTTCAAAAACTATTTTCGCAAAATAAATTCAAGAACTTCCAATTGGCTGATTAAAAAAAACCTGATGTGAAATTGTAGAGAAAGATCTGACCTATTTAATAGAAACAAGATAAATTTGCTTTCAATGCACCAAAAATCACAAATTACTGTGATAGTTAGGGTGGTTTTAATGACAGCGCGTTGTGAGCGCAAAAAGCGTACCGGCAAATTCAGTGCATTGTCAATGGCCATGAGCAATCTTCATACAGAAAAAGTGAAATATCTCTAAAACCACACCACCTAGAAACAAACTGCTTGGAATACATATAGAAAACATATTCAATGAATAGATTATATTAAATTTATATGGTTAGGGTTCTGGATTTCTATTAATTTTGAATAAAATAAACATTTTGCACTGCGCGTACTGGCAAACTCAGTGGCAGTGTGCATTCATTCTGCAGCCGAGCTGCGCGCGCATACACAATGTTTACAAACATTGAAATAGGTCTATAAAGTGTCACTGACATTGAACTGAAAGTGTAGGAATCAGAAT
Source organism: Branchipolynoe longqiensis (assembly GCA_030323885.1). Classification (NCBI taxonomy): domain Eukaryota; kingdom Metazoa; phylum Annelida; class Polychaeta; order Phyllodocida; family Polynoidae; genus Branchipolynoe; species Branchipolynoe longqiensis. The sequence continues at coordinate 12,998 of JASIRB010000223.1, read as the reverse complement.
GTTTACTCCATGGCAGTATTCTCGATGTCGGTGTGATATCAACGCGGGTGACAGCCCTGGCAATAGATTTGTTTGTTGTTTTACGTCCTAGCAACATCTAAGGTCATATCAGGACGGGTACCGACTTGTGACAGTGCACACTCATGGCGACTTTATAGTGCTGCCCCACTGGAACACCAAGGCCACCAGCACCATGACCTGATATCCCACTCAGTCACATTATCCTGACACTGAGCCAACCAGTCCTTGCCCTATCCTAATAATGCCGAGCCCAGGCTAGGAAGCAACAAGTCCGGTTATCGTCCGGTACTTGTCCGGTACATGTACGGTACTTGTCCGGTTGCGTGGTGGCAATTGACCCAATTATGCTCCATTTCGATACATTTTGATACATTTTGTCACCGGACGCCACCGGACTAGAAAATTATTGTCCGATGCTGTCCGGTACTCAGTCCGGTATGGTGTGACAGGCGCATAAAGTACTGTAAGTAAACACATTGTATGTAAACTGCCCAGAACAGCTCAGAACACTAGGAAAATGATGTTACTGCATCAGCATACATTCACAATAGGGCTAGGCAAGAGTGCTCGTAATCCAAGATGGCTGATTGCTGACCTCTGACCACTGAGTGATGACGTCACGCGCACTCCCTCTATGACTCGTGAAGGGTAATTTGTGCTGCAGCAATGCTATGTCTATGCAGAGCATTTATTTTTTTACAAAATAAATTAAAAAGCTTTCATGGGGTCGATTAAAAAGATCTTAATGCGCGATTGAAGAGGAAGATCTGAAGTATTTAATTTAACCTAAGAGCAATTTAGAAACTACAGGCCCAAATTACTTGAATCAATGTGATGAACCATGATAGGTTATTAAAATCATTAACAAATAATCATGAACAAATTTTTCTTTCAACTTCTTTCTAAAGCATGAATATAAGTTGTTATATGCATGCAACTGGTGACACTGTGGATCTGTTTGTGGCTGAAAGTACCGTACTACATAAGTGAATTTTAACAACTGATTATGTTGCACCTCCCCCTACCCAACCAGCTTGCTTACAATGCCATGTATGAAAAAAATGAAAAAAGGGCAACGTTGCACCAATAATTATTTCAAATAATTCTCAGATTCACTTTTATTACATTACATTGGGTATTTACACACTGCATTATAACAGAATTGAATACTATTTTAAAATCAGACATCTGTGTAATAAGTGAAGAATTGGGATATACTTCAAATCAATTATCACTACCTGTGTGAAAATAAGTGTCCCTCATCTACACTGTCACTGACACTGATCCTGTCACACAACACCCCAACCAAGATTACACTGCCGGAGTAACTGAGATTCACTAATTTTACCCAGTATCACCAAACAGATACCATGATTTACTTAACATGGAACTGAAAACATAATAGTACAAAGGTCAAAATGACTGCTCCTTACCTGTCATTCAATCAGAAGATCGGCGAGTTCACTGCTATCTAGGTTCAACTCTTCAAGCAGTTTCATCCATCCCGGATATGCATTTAGCAAAAAAAAACACGAGTCCTATCTCGGCGTTTCTCTGCCTCATTTCCTGCCCTTTTTTTTTGCAGATCTTGTTTGGTGTTTCTTTGGTCGACCAACGAGAAGGTCTCCTTCCTTTTGTTCACTCATTATAAGTTATAGAGTGGGTGTACCCGAAATATAAATTCCACAACTGGCAGAAGCTATTTTTTATTTTTTATTTTTTTTTTGGTCCATTAGTTGTTTAAGCAGGGGAAATTTCAGTCATAGACAACTGGTCTTCCTCATTCCACTGCTGGTCGATAGAAAGCCCGAGCCTACACTTTTACCGACCCAAGGGATTTTTAACCTCCCACACCACATAGACATGGTATGAGAGCAACCAGCCTTTGATGACGCTGTAAGTTATACACAGCGGTGGAAATCCAATTCGGCAGAGCTGGGGGCACGGGGAATCGAACCGCCGACCCTCAGATTAGGAGTCTGACCTAGAAAAAAGTCAGACACTCTAACCACTCAGCCACAGAGAACGTTTACTGTTTACAAGTTGGCCATACTCTCAAACTAGTAAAATCCAGAGCCATTTCAAAGTTAAGGCAACACAGTTTTTCAAACAGGATCATAAATATATGGAACAGTCTCCCACAAAATGTTATTGATGCCGAGACAATAAATTCATTCAAGAACAGATTAGAAAAAGCATGGGCTGATGATCCAGGGAAATTTGACCCCTTATGTGGTGTTCTCTGTGGCGGAGTGGTTAGAGTGTCTGACATTTTTCCAGTTCGGTGGTTCGATTCCCCATGCCCCCCATCTCTGCCAATTTGGATTTCCACCGCTGTGTATAACTTACAGCATCATCAAAGGCTGGTTGCTCTCATACCATGTCTATGTGGTGTGGGAGGTTAAAGATCCCTTGGGTCGGTAAAAGTGTAGACTCGGGCTGTCTATCGATGAACTGTCTAATGGTGAAAACAAGTCTATTCAGACTTATCCATGATAGGCAGTATAAATCTTCAGGAAAAAAAAAATGCTACTAATTATTCCTTGTGTTGCTTATTTACTTGCACTCAAGCAAAAATGAGCGACAAATAAGTGTTCACACTTCCTGTCTACCATTCGCTATATCGCTATATAGTGAGTTCAGTATGGTAATGAGGTCAGTACACCATGTGACCATGGCGAGATTGGCAATGGTGTCACAGCCTTGGCTTCCAGCCCGGGAGTTTCGGCAAGCTTGCCGAAATTATTTTGAATGCATTTACTTCAAATATCTTCAAAATGACTTCGCTGTCATCAAAACCACTTCAGGGTAATGATAAGTAGACCATAACGATCAGTTTAATATATTTATCTCAAAAGCTTTGCGAAAACTCAAGCCATCGGACTATGCAACTTTAAATAAATAAATAAAATGATAATAAACTGGTCATAACTCTGGCGCGGATTCCAGATGTACTTTGCAGTCCAGATGTACTTTGCGCTCTGCTTGTGGCGTGTGGCTTGTGGAACTGCTACAGTGCTAGTTTTGGGGGTTAGTTTAGTATCTAGTGTTGTGTATACACGGGAAAACCCCTAAAATATAGATTAAATAAATAAATAAAATGAGTATAAACCAGTCATAACTCTGGTGCGGAATCCAAATGTACTTTGCGCTCTGTTTGTGGCGTGTGGCTTCTGGAACTGGTACAGGGCTAGTTTTGGGGGTTAGTTTAGTATCTAGCCTTTCGATCCGTCCGGTCGGCGCGCCCCGGGCGGGGAGTAAAAGACCCACGCGCCTTGTTACAATGCACGTATCTGCCCTATAAATCACGACACCCCATCTCCCACCTACCGCGCCGCCATGACCGCCCCTCCCCCATGACCGCCCTGCCATGACTGACGCATTATCCGCCCCCCCCCCCCCCCCCCCCCCCCATGACCGCCGCCACCGTGGGCGTGGGCCGCGCCGCATACATACCCTGGAGGTGCCGTGTGCATAAGACTCACTGTAGTAGGGCGGGGCGGGGGCGGCAAACGTGGTCATGTGTGTGGGGGAGGCGGAGGGAGGTGATGGGGCAGACTAGGCTGCCAGCACAATGACCTGATATCCCACTCAGTCGCATTATTCTGATACTGAGCCAACCAGTCCTTGCCCTATCCTAATAATGCCGAGCGCCTGGCTAGGAAGTGGCGAGTATCAATGTTAAGTCATTGGTTCGACTCGACCGGGGTTCGAACCCGTGCTATGTACACACGGTACAGTTATGCACGCACGCACGCACGCACGCACGCACGCACGCACGCACGCACGCAAGCACGCACGCATGCACCAGCCAGCCAGCCAGCCAGCCAACACGCGACCTGGTCTGCACCCCATGTACAAATTCTCCAGGGAGAGATAACGGTGCTGATCGACATTCCCTGACCCGTCGGTTAAAACCGCCCATCCTTCCCAGCGGGTGCTAGAGGTGCATAGGTTTACCTCACAACCCCTAACTTATATAGAGAAAACCTTATCTTGTTTTTTTAAGGGGAATGTGACAATTGAGTTCGAATCCAGTTCTTCTATGACCTTAGATGTTGGTAGAAGGGAAAACACAAGCAAGAACGAGTTAGATATGGGTGATAACTTATTTTTTAAATACTTGAAAAATTTAGTGTCAATGCTGTTTCATGCTGTGTCAATGTTGTGTCAATGTTGTACCAATGCTATCAATACTGTTTCCTGCTATGTCAATGCTGTCTCACGCTATATCAATGATGTACCAATACTGTTTAATCCATGTCAATGCTGTTTCATGCTGTGCCTATGCTGCATTTTTTTCAATGCTGATGCTGTTGCACCAGTGCTACCAAAGACGAGCGCGCTGAGCGCGGTGCAGTGTGTGCAGCGCCTCTATGTGCTACCAGAGTGTAAATGTAGACATATTGAAGCTTGTCACTCAAGGAGATAACATTAAGCTGTATGGACAGCAACAACACCTACAACGTGTGGGTTCGGGTACTGTGAATATTGACAATGGAAATAGACACCGATCACTACCGTTTGTGCATGGAGTCACCTACAAGATGTACTTGGGTCACTCTCCTGAAAACTAGCCAGAAGTGTCACATGGAGAGTTAAAATTTAATATTTGAATTTTATACCGTTTCTGGTTGCAAATGAAAGCTGGAAAGCTCCCCTTTACATCTATATAAAATATAAATTGATGAGATAAAAATTAAAGGTGTAGTCCATGATTAAGCTATGTCCTATGGCAGTATAACATGTGTTGCTGAGATGTAACACATAAAATCTAAGCAAAATTAAATAATTTGATACCGAGAAGCATATTAATCATGGCATAATATACAGAAATATGTAGCGCTTATATTGATTACAAAAAAGTAATTCCCAGCCATGCTGTATTCACTGAATAATTAGTGTACAATATTTGTGTGGCATCCAGACACCACTGGTTACATCTGTGATGGAAATTTGTAATGTTATTTCTGAAGACATCAAATATTTAATTTTTAAATTTAACCATGCATACATGTTAATAAATATTCCTTTTGATTTGGGAACTGTTTTGTTTGATATATCAATGCAATACAAGATGGTAGTAAGGATCCAACCATGTTCCATATGTCATGTTACAAATGGCTGACTGTAAAATGGGTTTTTTTTGGTACACAAACAATTCATAATTAAAAATACCAAAGTTGCCCGTGGTTTATTTTATTTCCCTTATTTCTTACATCAAATCTGAACATGAATATGAAAAGTATAAGGAAGAAAATAAGTAGGATGTTTTTGTATTGATGTTTTAAAATCCCATCCCATGCCGACCAGTTTTCAGGAGAATGACCCACTTACAGAAAGCACTGATACCCACTGCTGTGGGCCCACTCAGGTGCACATGCTGCCTTTATAGGTGATTTACAGCCATTGTCTCTGTATGAAATTGCTAGCGATATTTAGTTCATTCGGTATCAGGCACTGCACATTTAAAGCTATATAGTCCGATGGCTTTGAGTTTTTGTCAATTTCTGAGATAAATATATTAGGTTGATCGTTATAATCTACCTTACTTTAGTTTGAAATAACTTATTTTAAATGGCTATATATATTTGAAGTGCAAACATACTATGTTAATGTTGTCAAACACACCAAAACTCTGACATCATAGGCTTCTGCAGTAACCGGTTCTATTAAATTGCCTCAGTATTTCCCTCTATGTGGCGACAAATGTTTAATAAATGCACCAGTATTTAAATCAAATTTGTAGAATCAAAGTTAGATATTTTTTTAGGTTTTGAAAATTTGATGTTTTCATCGGACTATGCAGTATAGTACGGACTACCTGAGATAATGTAGCTTATCGATATACTATGCAACTTTAACGAGTAGAGTAAGGACTACCTGAGATAATGTAGCTTATCAATATACTATGCGACTTTAACGAGTAGAGTAAGGACTACCTGAGATAATGTAGCTTATCGATATTTAGCTTATACAGTGTCGGTAGCTAGACATTTAGAGTAAAGTAAGGTCTGGTTTAGAATAATGTGACTGAGTGGGATATCGTGTCATGGTATCAATGGGGTATCTTCTTGGAGCCGCACTATAAAGCCATCAAGCGTATTCCTTCTGATATGACCTCAGCGAGATTGTAAAACATCAATCAATCACTCACTCAGGTGTCAAGCTCAATCAATCAATCACTCAATCAATCAAGCTCCAAACACTGCCCACCAGCATCATAACAGTGACCGCTAGGCAGCGATCTGACACCTAGCGACACACGCCTGAACTAACGCATTCAGGGGGCAGGCACATAGCCGAGGGCTGGTTTGTTGAACCCTGTACAAGTCTGGAGGGGTGAAGCGTTGTACACATGTGGTGTCGGGTATTTTATCTGGGAACATGGGCGTGCCTCTCTCTTTCTGTCTCTCTCCTCTCTCCTCTCTAGCAGTCTGTGCCATGAGCTACTCGCTCGCTGCCAGCAGTGGGCGGGGGTTTACTGACACACTTAGTGTACACATTATGTTGATGAGCTCTCAGAAGCGCCCGTTACCATGGTGATGTAGGTCACGTCTACGGGGGCGCTCGAGGAGACGGGTGGGCGGGGTCGGTCGGGGCTGGTAGGATGAAGAGTGGTGGGACTTCCTTCCCATCCTCCACGGTAAGGGGGGAGGGGAGGGGAGGGGCTGGGGGAGGGGAGGGGTGGCAGGCACCGTCATCACCCTGCCTTGTTGACCAGCTCCTGTCTGACCCTTCCGACTTGACCTCTCTACCACCATCCCGACCCTATCTTCACCACGGCCACCTGGGCCTGGGCCTGGGCCTCACTCCTAAATAAATTATTCACCCCATACTTGCATTAGGGGTGAATGTCAACAGTCTAAATACGGGCGAAAATTGTTTTAGTATAAAACAGGAAGTCAAATTCCTGGTTCCAGTATCAAATGGCTACTTATATCGGCACATAGTCGGTGAAATGGGAGACAATGCAAAAGAAGACAAGATGGAGCCGATTGAATGCTGTTGATTTCACTTTTAAAGTTCATTAAGCTACATGTTTTATTCTATTTTTCAACTCGAAAGTATCGGGTGCATATGAAGATATATATGAAGAATATATTTTGCTTCTTAAATTAAGAATTTATGTGCTGATTTCATTTATCCAGCGTTCACCACTTTTTTTTAATGGGTTGTTTTTCACCCCTACTGCAAGAACGGGGTGAATCTTTTATCTATCAGTCCTCCAGGCCACCGCCATCATATATTTCCGGACGCTGCGCAGTGGCCGAATCGGTAGAGCACAGGCCTTGTGTGCAGAAGGTTGGAGTTTGGTTCCCAGACGAGTTAAACCGATGACTTATGAAGTTGATACTTGTCGCTTCCTAGCCAGGTGCTTGGCATTAATAGGATAGGGCAAGGACTGATTGGCTCAGTGTGAGGATAATGTGACTGAGTGGGATATCAGGTCATGGTGATGGCTGCCTGGTCTCTCAGTGGGGCAGCACTATAAAGTTGCCATGAGTGTGCACTCTCACAAGTCAGTACAGGTCCTGATTTGACCTTAGATGTTGCCAGGACGTAAAACCCCAACATCCAACAACCAACCAACTAACTTTTAATCCTGACACAACCCTCAGCGAGATGAGCTCGGCCCCGGTGTCGCGGTTTCAGTTCTCAAGCAGTTGCAGTTCTCAACATTGCTTCTGCGCATGCGTCAAAGCATCGTCTGCGGATGTGTCAACATTAGCCCGATTCAAACCATCGCCGATCGCTGCAAATCGCTGTCACTATAGTGTCAGTGTGACTAACCTTATAAATTTAATATACTCTTTTTGGTAAACATGTTTTCTATATGTATACCAAGTGATTTGTTTCTAGGTTATGTGGTTTTAGAGATATTTCACTTTTTCTGCATGAAGATTGCTCATGGCCATTGACAATGCCTTGAGTTTGGCGGTACGCGCAGTGCAAAACATTATTCAAAATTAATAGAAATCCAGAACCCTAACCATATCAATTTAATATAATCATGTTGGTAAACATGTTTTCTATATGTGTACCAAGCGATTTGTTTCTAGGTGGTTTGGTTTGAGAGATATTTCACTTTTTCTGTGTGAAGATTGCTCGCGACCATTGAAAATGCGCAGACGATGCCGTTAGATGTTGACGCATGCGCAGAAGCGATGTTGAGAACTGCAACTGCTTGAGAACTGAAACCGCGACACCGGCACTGTCTTTGGGAGCAGACGGCTAGAAACCATGACGGCTGCCGCGCGCGGGCGAATCTTGGCCGCCGCTGACAAATTGGTAGTCGGGGTCTGGAGGAGCAGCAGGAGGAAGAAGAGAATATTGGGGGTGGGGGTGAGGTGGGGGGGGGGGGGGGGGGGGTTAGGGTTATAGTTGCGTAACAGACCTGTCTAGTGCAGTGTGGTCGCCTTGTTGCCTACAGTCCACCAGGCCGTGGAGGCGGGGCGGGCGGGGCGAGGAGGAGGTCGAAGAGGCTATAACAGTGTATGAATTACTCGCCCGCAAATGAAAGGGAACTTGTAAGGCTGTGTTGGTCGGCCCGGGTGTAACAGGCGGGTGAGGGTGAGGAGGGCGTGGGGTAGGGGTGAGGAGGGGGAGTGGCGGCTATTCGCACAACGCAGGCAGTAGTGTCCTAATTGCTATATCGCCAACCGCAATTCTGTTTCCCAAGGTCACCCTGCATTTCAGATCATCGCTTAAATGTATCGTACAGCTTTTAACATAATTAGAAATTATTCTGATTACAGGTTAAAATGGCATTACAAAAATATGCAGCTGCATAGTCTGAAGATTTAAAGCGGCATAGCATAACATTTTATAACATTTGAAAATCTCAACATATGGCAGAACTATGCAACTTTAATTAATTGGCTTTCATATTTCTACAAGGATGTTTATTTGAGATGCATAGAGATTGCCGCTCCTTGCCACCCTACCTCTCGACCCCCCCCCCCCTTGCTCCTCCTCCTCCTCCCCTCCTCCCTCCTCCTCCTCCCCTCCTTCCTCCCTCCTCCCTCCGCCTCCCCTCCTCATTCCTCCTCCTCCCTCCTCATCCCTCCTCCTCACCTCCTCCTTGCTCCTCCTCCTCCTCCTCCTCCTCCTCCTCCCCTCCTCCCCCTCCCCCCTCCCGCCTCCTCCTCCTCCTCCCTCATTCTCCTCTCCTCTCATCCCTCCTCCTCTCATCCCCTCCTCCTCTCATCCTCCTCTCTTCTCCTCCTCTCCCTCCTCTCCTCTCATCCACCTCCACTCTTCTCCTCATCCTCCTCCTCCTCTCCTCGTCCTCCTGTTCCTCCTCCTCGTCCTCCTCCCTCCTCCTCCTCCTACTCCTCCTCCTCCCCACCCTCCACACGTCCCTCCTCCCCCCTCCTCCTCCTCCTCCTCCTCCTGCCACCTCCTCCTCCTGCCTCCTCCTCCTCCTCCTGCCTCCTCCTCCTGCCTCCTCTCCTCCTCCTCTCCTCCTCTCCTCTCCTCCCTCCTCCCTCTCCTCCTCCCCATTCCCTCCCCCCATCCCCCTCCCCTCCCCCTCCCTTGTAGTGACTCCCACATATAAAACTTTAATCCCAATTTGTATGAGTCGCGCTACACTAAACTATTCACATGTTAGTCACGATATCAATCAAAGGCGGTATATTTATTAGTAATAGTCTCACTGACAACCCATCAGTCTTGGTTGTGATATCCTTACCCCAAACCACGTGTGTGCCTGGAAGTGGGTAGGCATCAGCTCACTTCTGCAGTATGGCTTTCCTAATAAAAGACTATCCCAAAGAGTGGCCACGACTGGAGTTTTTGTGTGTGTATGTCTGTCAACTCCCACAAGGCCGTAAAGAACGGAAACCAGAGAGAGCTCGTCAATGGTGCCCCATCCTTTCAGGTTTTGGGAAATTGAAAAATACATGTGCGTGCTTGACCATGCCGTAGTGTCTGATGGGGCGGGTGTGGGGTGTATATATGTGTAGGTGGAAGGGAGGGGGATGTCACTGAACTAAAGCCGCCAGGAATCAGTGATCAGAGTCATGGCCGACCTTGCTCATGTACCAGGCACCCTAATGATACCCTGCCGCATGTACAAACCAGTTCAACGCAAAGCTCCTCTTTGACTCGTCTCGCCTGCCCTGCCCTGCCCTGCCCTGCCCCGCACATCTCATCTCATCTGGTCTAAGATTTGTAGACAGACGTCCTTTGTGTGCTGACCTTTGGGTACTGACAGAATATTTTACATGACTCTCCTTTATTTAGCTTAATTTCTAAATCCAGTCTTGGACTTTTACATGTGACCCTTTACTGTGACATTGTCCTCTTGCCCTTGCCTAATAGTAGTTGGGTGCGGCCGGCTTCTCACTACAAGTGCCAACATCTATTTGGGATATAATTAATTATTTCTGCCCAGGGTAAGCTGCACGAATTGCTCGCCTCTCAATGGAGTGGGCTGGTGTGTGTTCGCTGGCTGGGTGTAAATAACGAGAACTTAGGCCGGCACATGGCGCAGTTGGGGATGAGAATTTCCCGCCAGTCGCCAGTACATGACTGAGCGGGATATTGGGTCACGGTGCCGACGCCCTGGTCTCCCAGTGGGGCGCATTGTTGCAATTCGGTACCCATCCTGATATAACCTTAGATATTACCAGGACGTAAAACCCCAACAAACAAAACAAGTTGACTGGCTGAGTTAATAGTTGTCATGTGACCCCCTGCCACACTACTTGCGCAGAATGTGCGCCTTTAATGGTTTAAGCCAATCATTGCTCCATTACACACCCCGCCCGACGCCAGACTGGACCGGATGGCCAGCTCAGTAGGACAATGGACCTACGCCAATTAAATGTGTTACAGGTGATTCATCTGTGAACGGAATGCCAACTGTTTACCCAAGCCTTGGTTTGGGATGGTAGGGTGAGGTTATTCTTGTTATTGGTTTCGTGGATTTTGGCACTAGTGTTTTTAATAATCTGCCTAATATTGTTGTTAGGTGAGGAGTTAGATAAAAGATTCACCCGGTACTCGCAGTACACGGGTGAAGACCAGCCTTATATAAAAACGGTCGAAAAATCGGGCTAATGAAATGAGTCTTTATGAGAGCCTAATTTCACAATCTAAGAAGCAATATTTATTCTTTGTATATGTCTTCATATTCCCCCACTACCTTTGAGTTGAAAAATATAATAAAACATCTGGTTTAATAAGATTTAAAAGTGAAATCGACGGCGTTCTATGGCCGCCATATTGTCTTTTTGCATTCTCTCCCATATCACCAACCCTGTGCCGATATAAGTAACCATTTGACACTGGAGCCAGGCATTGTACTTCCTGTTCCATACTAAAGCTATTTTCGCCCGTATTTACACTACGTTGTCGTTCACCCGTGTACTGTGAGTACCGGGTGAATCCTTTATCTAGTGAGGAGTGAGCTCATTGCACTTTAGAAATAAGGACAAATCAATATTGGTTCCAACTTAAGTTTTACACTCCTATATTTGAAAAAATCCGGCCACTCAACTCAATGGGCACCTTTCATGAGCCATTTCTCTCGCTATACACTTGGTGGCAGCACCCGTTCCCGGTCCAAGTCAGCCATCATGGTTGGATAGAAGGGTGTAAGTGTGTGGTGGGGTTTTAGGGATGTGGTGGGGGTGTAGGTATGTGTGTGGTGGGGGTGTAGGCGAGTGTGGTTGGGGTGAGGGTTTGGGGGTGTAGGTGTAGGTGTGGTGGGGGTTTAGGTGTGTCGTGGGGTGTAAGGGGTACTGGGGGTATAGGTTTGTGTGGTGGGGTAGGGGTGTATAGGTGTGTGCGGTGGGGTGTATAGGGGTGTGTAGTGGGGGTTTAGGGCTGTGGTGGGGGTGTAGGTGTGTGGTGGGGTTTAGGGATGCTAAAGATTGTGAGGTGCCGCTCTGCAAGACACCCCTACACCTCCACCACAAACCACCTACACCCCCACCACACACACCGTCAACCCCCACCACACACACATACACCCCACACACCACCAATCCCTAAACCCCCACCACACCCCTACAACCCACAATACCCACTCACCCCTAAATCCTCATATACCCCCACCACAAACACCAAAATCCTCACCACACCCCTACACCTCCACAACACACCCACCACACAAACATACGCCCCCACCACACACCCACCATACACATCTGCACCATACCATAGCCACTCACCACACACCCCTACACCCCCACCACACACCCCTAAATCCCCACACACCCCCACCACACACACCAAAATCTTTACCACACCCCTACACCTCCACCACACAAACATACGCCCCCACCACACACCCACCATACGCACTTACACCCCAACCACACACACCACCATACCCACACACATCCACCACACCCCTAAATCCCAACACCCACGCCCACACACACCAAAATCCTCACCACACCCTGCTTATATCCAACGGCAGCAGTACATCAGACCGGCATGGTGCGCCATCTGACGAGAGAGTGTTGCAAATTGAAAGGTCCCCATCGTATTGTGTGTTCATAATGTGAACATGTGCAATTTGCGGGTACTGAAAAATGCTTAAATGATGCTTCTATTATTATTATTATTATTATTATTATTATTATTATTATTATTATTATTATTATTATTCAAACATGATAGTAATAAATGTTATTATTATTAAATAAAACATGATAGCAATAATAGTGGTAGTGATATCATCATCGTCATCATCATTTAGCATGTAGCTATGAATAGAACAACCCCACAATCGACAGGGTAGGGTGGCCGAATCGGTAGAGCGGAGGCCTCCCATGCGGAAGATTTTTGGAATTCAATTCCCGGTCGAGTCAAACCAATGACTTACAAATTTGATACTTTGCGCTTCCTAGCCAGGCACTCTACATTATTAGCATAGGGCAAGGACTAGTTGGCTCAGTGTCAGGATAATGTGACTGAGTGGGATATCAGGACATGGTGCTGGCAGCCTGGTCTCCCAG